>JAQFVV010012454.1:3669206-3774206 GCA_028023455.1 Epiperipatus broadwayi
AAGAAATGCAAGTTAAGGCAACCTCAAGTAGTGGGTCATGTAGAATACCACAAAGTTTAGGGCCTGAGATATACGAGAATAATCCTATAGGAATAGAAAGTGGGCAGATAATAGAAAAGGGTCCCAGAAGGACAGAGGAAGAGAAAGATAGTTTAATAAATGAGGGAAGAAGTAGCAACATAGCTAAATATATACAAGTGAAAGTTTTTAGGGTGAATATGGAGAAAATCCCATAGAATATTTGAATGGTTCGATGAACTGTTTTCTTTGAGTCCACTAAATGACCCCAGAAAAATTAGCAGTCGCGAGCAACCACCTTCATGCCTCAGCAAAAAGTTGGTGGCATGCACTCTTTTATAGACCCGAAACATATGGGGACTTTAAGAGTATGCTATTTCAGACATTCTGGAGTGAAGAGAAACAGATAGTCTAAAGTACAAATTAGCCAGCAAAAATATACCCCGAGAGAAGGAACTTATACTCAGTTCTTCCATAGTCAGGCTGCTACTTTAAAAATGCTTACAGCATGTCCCTTATCTGAGCCCCAAATCATTAGGATAACCTGAAGGAACTTCCCAAAACAGGTAGAGCAGGCCCTAATAGCTGCTGATGTATACTCCCTAGAGAGAGTGGCAGATATGTTAGATGCCCTAGGAGCCACAGAAAATATGGCCGAAGGTTATCCTAGGAGGAAGGAGAACTATAATTATAAAGTCTCCAGTGTGAGAGTTGGAAACAATCAGCTAGGCAGACACTTTCCAACAAAACCTAGTAAACCACACATAGGTAGGCCTGGGAATAATTCCCATCAGCAAATGCAAAGTAGACCCATGATTAATAGAAATAGAAGTCCAGTAGCCAGCTGCTCAGGAATTGGTAATAATGCTCCACCATAAGGTGCAGCAAAAGTCTATAAAGATAATGACTAAGGCTAACCCAACAAACTAAAATGGGCCTCGACGGAATGTTCCCTACTGCAGGAGCCCATTGCTAACTTGGGGAACAGGGACAATATTTTAACAATGAATTTAGGTTGGGACACAGGTGATGATCTGGACAGTGAACCTTTGCCAGCATGTTATACTTTAGGTGGCTGTCCAGAGATCAAACTGGTCATTTTAGGAATAGAAACCAAGGCATTAGTGGACACAGGGAGCCAGGTGTCAATAATCTCTGAGGCACTATATCATAAAATGCTAAGGGGAGGATGAGGAAATTCCCAAATTTCCTATGAAGCAAACTGCTATTATATTAGTTAATGGCAAAAAGGCCAAGCTATTTACCCAGCAAGTATGGCTTACACTACAAAATAGGATCTCACTCATATGAACATGCCTTCTTGATCATGCAAGGTCTTACATATGAGGTTATATTAGGATCCGATTTTTAAATAGGCATGGGAGTGTGATCGATTTTTATAACAAGCACATAAGATGTCAAAGTGGAGACCAAGTCCTGGAAGGAGTAATACCATTTTATCAAGCCAGCATTGCTACAATCCAAGAGGCTTCCACTCAGCAGGATGTGAGACATAAATTAAAAGGAATTGAGAGTATAGACCCCTGGATTTAGGGAGGGAAAATGTTTCACCTTCTTTGTAAGTTCATGGAAGTGTTTTCCAGAAAACCTGGCATTATTAAGGGGTATGTGCATCAGATCCGATTAATGAATTCGGAACCTTATCAATGTAAAATAACCCCATCCCCTACCAATACAGGGCTGAAGTCAATGCCCAAGTTAGAAAAAATGGTGGAATGGAATGTCATAAAAAATGTCCATCTGCATATAACAACCCTTTGGTTATTGTCCGAAAGAAGGATAGCACTGTCAGAGTATGATTAGATGCAAGGTTTTTAAACTGATTAACCATCCCAGAAAGGGATGTCCCGTCCCACTATACAAGAGTTGCTAATCAGATTCAGAGGTAAACCTATTTTCAGTACCTTTGATCTGACTGCCAGTTATTGGCAAATCTATTTGCACCCAGAGGATCAAAAGTATACTGCATTCAGACATGAGGGCCATTCATATGTGTTTGAAAGGATGCCCTTTGGTCTGATAAATAGTAGTGCAGGCTTGATCCGATGCCTAGATAGAGTACTATCAGAGGAAGTTAAAAATGTCATCACACCATATGTTGATGATATAGTCATTGCCTCAAGCAATGCAGCAGAACATCTCCAACATCTAAATACCTTTTTAACTGAATGTAAGGAGAAAAATATAAAAATTAATCTCACCAAAAGTACTATTGCTGTACAAGAAATACCATTTCTAGGTCATCTGAGTGGGAGTGGATAGAATAAAACCAAACCCTGATAAAATAAGTGCAATCTGGAACTTTCCACAGCCAGAAAATAAAAAGCAGCTAAGATCCTTCTTTGGTGTCTGCAATTTTACCATCGTTTTTATAAAAATTTTGCCTATGACACCATTTATCTATCCCAATTACTAAGAAAGGACATTAGATGGAAATGGACAGAGCAACATTCCACAGAAATGAACCTCATTAAAACTAAATTCCCTTGAACAAATCATATTAGGATATCCTAACTTTTGAAGCTACCTTTTATATACAAACTGATAGCAGTGGATATGGGCTGGGGGTGATCTTATTCCAATTAGATCAAGATCACAGACCACAGGTACTTTGCTTTCTTAGTCGTCTTCTGAGAGGGCCTGAATTACATTATACTACAACTGAAAAAGAAGCATTAGCAGTGGTTTGGGCCTTTCAGAAACTTAAGCAGTACCTGGTGAAATCCCACATTGTCATAATAACAGATCATAGGAGCCTAGAGTTCCTGAATAGGGGAGATATTTAAACAATGAAAGGCTGATCCGATGGAGCCTATTCCCTGCAACAATTCAACTACCAAATTCAATATTGTAAAGGCAAAGAAAATGTGGTTGCAGATATTCTCAGTAGAAAAACCTGTGAGAATCCAATCACAACATGTAAATCTAGACCAGGCATATATAGCAGCCATAACCCTTGTTGTTGATGATTCTGTGGAAAAAGAATTGAGCCAATTACCCCAGTTACAAAGCCAAGATCCTAAATTACAGCCAATAATGGCCTATTTGTCTAAAAAAATTAAAGGTGATGCAGTTAATAAAAATGATAACAAATAAATCCATCATTAGATATTGTATAAAACCAGGATTTATTGCATTACCAAACAGTTGAACATCAGGAAACTTCATGGAGAATATACATCCCCACAAGTATTAGGGGGAAAATTAATCTATTATGTTCACTGCTTATATGGGCATTATGGACCTAGAAAAGTGGAGGAATATGTTATTAAGAGACTATTCTACTGTCCCAATATGGTATGCCTCAATACACAACTGTCTTTAAGTATTGTGAAATTTGTTTAAAAATCCAAGTATACTAGTTGTCATACTTGCGGGGATCTTGCTAAACCCATTATATCCTAAGGAGGCCAAATGATCTATTGGCTAAGATTTTTATGGGCCATTGCCACCGTATAGGGAGATTTAGGTATATCTTGGTTACTTATGACGGTCTTCTCAGAAATTTGTTACTGCATATCCTGTGTACAAAGCCAATGCACGAGGGGCAATTAGAAATTTAGAGAGTTCACAATTATACCTTAGTGGGAAAACCAGGAACTATTCTAACAGACCATGCCACACTCTTTTCTCTCCATGGAGTGGAACCGATGGTTACAGCACCAAGGGATTAAACATGTCCTAAGTTCCATTTGTTTAGCCCCCCAATCTAACCCCTGTGAAAGAGTCATGAGGGGAGTTAGGGGCGATTGCCTAAGGGTTTACTTGGAGGGACCCCATCATAAGAGTTGGGTTAAATAATTAGGGCAAAAAGTGGTTGGGTATATTAATGTCACCCAAAATGAATCCACAAAATTTGGCCCCAACTCACCCAAGTACATTATGGAAAGTAGAGAACCAAACCTTATAAAGACTCCACTGCCCAGCATAAAGGAGGAAGAAATTAGTAAGAGAAAACCCTAGTGGAAAGAGCAAGAAATAACTTATAGGGAATGGCTAAGAAATGGATTGCTAAAGGTCCAAAGAAACCCACCTCAGTTCAAAGTAGGTGATCATGTCCTTGTTAAAACTCCTCATATTAAGTAACCCGCAGAAGCATACATTCAAAGAGTTCTATAATATATATGAAGGGCCATTCATGCCAACCCAAAAACCGCTAATTTTATCATTGGTTGTATCAGATAAAAATCAAATCTTTTAATTGCCAACTCACAAACTAAAGACAAAGCTCATTAAACAAAAACATATTCAACATAATATTGCAATTAACCAAGATATGTTGTATAAAAAGTACATATCACTTTAAGTTGTAAAAAAACGAAAGTTCTTTCAAAAATAAATTGCTATTTATTTATTCTAAGATACAGAATATCATTATATAAAAGTTATAATGTAAACAAAAAGATCGAATTTTTACGTTATAAAAGTAATATTTTTCTTTTATTAAGAATTTCAATATTTAGGTCTAAAATCTTCAATATTTTTCGAAATAAGATTGTTTATTATTCTGAAAAATTATGTTTAATTTTATAAATATTACATTTAATAATAATTTAAATCGTATTCGAAATGAAAATCTCATGTTTTCTTTATTTTCTTTGATCAGGCAGTTTGTTTGTTCTTTCCAGCCAATCAGAATGTCTTTTCGGCTGAGAGTATGTTAAAAACTAATAAAAAATAATGTTCCTTCTGTTTAGGTTTAAATGCGTTTTTTTCTTTATTTTTTACTTAAAATAAATCGGAAGATGTCACCATCACAGAACTTTAAAATCTAATTCAATACGTATTTAACGAATTTTTCGTGATGAAAAAACCAACTGAGTTAGAGTGATTTCAGATGTCGACGAGAGCCTTCACGAAAGGAAAGTGGGTTTTAAAGGAAAAAAAAAGGGGAAAATGCATTTGTACTAGAATCGTCAGAAGGAGTAAAAGGCAACATATAAAATACATGAGCCTCCAAACCAATGGCACTCAAGATTCCAAGCAATTTTTTTCTTTATATATATTCAAAAATTTTTTTTTGTTTTGGGGGTAGAGGCAAATGTACATATACATATATATTCACTATTTAAAAATATATATATATATATATATATATATATATTATTCAATTAATCAAAGTAAAAAAAATTTTTTTTCTTTTTTATATATATTGAGGATTTAATATATGTTTATGATTTTATTATAAATTTATTAGAGAGTTAATGTATTATCATTATGTAGAGGGTAATAAGCAGTCTTTATTTGGTAATGATTTATAATATATTTTTTTTATATTAAATAAGGAGTAAGTTAAATTAATTTAACTTTCATTTTGTTAAAAGAGAGTAAATCAGAAAGGTGTAAAATAAAACACTGGGAATTAGATTAGGAGATAAAAAATGTACTAAGTGTGAAACAATGAATAGATCTGTACAAACACAAAGATGCTTTTACACCTATTTCTGATGTTCCTCATAGATGGCCAGATTTGTTGTTATCTGTATCTTAAAATTATTTTTACAAAAGAGGTGCTTTGATGTAGATAGCTTTAGAATCAAATTATAAGTCTTTATTGATTGTGACCCGACATCAAACTTGTGAAGCTTTGATTTTTTTTTAGATAAGGATTCCCAGATGTTTTTCTTGGTTGAAATTCGCGATATAAATGACCAAAACAATTTTTTAAGGCAGTTAGTCTTTAATTTTTTTAAAGAGATGATCACTTAGTTATTCATAAATTTTTTTAAAGAGATGATCAGTCAGTCATGAATTTCTTTAGAGAGATGATCAGTCTTAAATTTTTTTGAGTGAAGTCCACTCAAATGATTATTTTATTATTTTGAGACTCCAACTCAATGGGTCCTTCCTGTTATAATTCTTAAGTTAAATATAGCTACAAACCTTTTTTTTAAAAGGGGAATCTTTAATTCTTTTTTCTCACTCTTTTTGAGAAAGTTGAAAAAGAAAGAAAAAGCAAATGAAATGTCTTACATTTATATAAAGAACAGATTCTTCCAGCCATATTAAAGAAGAGGAGAGAAATGGAACACAAGATTGAATTTATTATAAGTTAGTAATAATTATAAAAAATGATATTAACATATTTAGTTATGCTTAAGACTGTGCCTCTGCATTGCTAAACCACATTTTCTGCTTCATGATTAATACAGAATGAGTGCAAAATAAATACAAATCAATCTATGAAGTCATGTAGCCAATAACAACCAACAAAATGATGGATTTACACCCCAACTACATCAAGCTATATGGAATGCTTTGTTTCTAGTTCCTGGCTTTTTTAAAAGCTCATTGCCTTCCAATCCATGGAGAAGGGAAATAGGAGGAAGGAAAAATCTATAACAGCCATGTAGAACCAAGTTTGAAGCCATAAATCCAATTTTTGTTGATTTACCTCAATCATCTAAAGTGTCGACAGCAATTATTTTTTAGAGAAGAGAAACAAGCAAATCCACTGGTACATACTTATTCAAAGACTTATAATAACTTCTTTTTTTTTTAAATGGTAGAAAGAGGAAACCAATCAAGAGAGAATAAAAATGAAATGAAGAAACAAGCAAAGTCAATTGATTCAGCATTATCTTAAAAAGTATCTGCAATAACTTTCTTTTTTTTTTTTTGTGCAGATGGTGAGCAAAGAAAAGCGGTCTGAAAATGCAAACTAAGATATTATTACATTAATAGAAGGAGTAAAAAGTAGATGGGTAAATATGAACTTTCTTTAACTTATTTTATTCTTATGCTTATTAAAAGTAAACCTTAATTTACCGGTCCAAGCAATTTTCTTTTTTGATACAGAAACATTAAAGACTTGTTTATCTATAGTTATTTGCAATATCTCACAACATAGTACAAACATAGTTCAAAATCTTTGAATTAAATTTTACATTATTTTTTTTTATATATTGTAAATGTTGAAATGTTTTTTTATTTAGATATGTTCAATTCAGTTGTTAATGATGATGAGCAACCTATAGATATGTGCATTAATAATGTTTTTTTATTTTTATTTTATCTTGTTGCATATTAAAAGTTAATATATATATTTTATTTTCTTTCGCTATGAGGTTGCAAAAAAGAAAAAGATATTTTTATATATGTAAATTTTTTGGGTATACCATTTTAAACATTATTATGATGTTTTTAAGATTAGTGGATCATGAATGTGTAACTGCTTATCCCAAACACATCAAAGAATAGGTTATATATGATTAGTTTGCAAAATAGTAAATTAAAAAGTAGGGCATTACATTTGAATGGAAATGAAATAACATATACAAAGTTACCCTGAAATTTATTTTATGATATGATAAGTAAGAAAAGTCTTAAATAAGTATTTATGAATAAGTATTTTTTAATATTGATTTAAGCTCAGCTTATTTTGAGATATCAAGAGAAGTGACAAACCTATATATTAAGTTTAATCGCTTATACTCATATATAGATTCTTTATATTAATAAAGCCATAATTATTTAATTGTCGCATTTACAACACCAAAGTAGCCGGAAAGAAAGAGTAGTAGTGTTAATAAAATATAATTATATATCTTAATTGGTTTCGAGATTATTCTTAAGAATATTGTGTTTTTTGTTTTTTTTTTTGTCTTAATTCCTCATTTTAATTCAGCATCATTGCTCGCAGTTATTAAGTATTACCATTCATATATAATGAGCAAATACTTGCAAATATTAAGCGTCCGCAAAATAATAGGTAAGCTAGAAAGTTGATATTTAGGGCATATAAGGGTTATGTTTGAGAATAAATAAATTTTGATAATTATAGTTCAACATAGAAAGCTAAAATTATGTTGTGTCCATGCAATTTAGATCATCCTCATCAAAGATGGATATCATGTTAGTTAAAAATGTTTCAAATAATACTATATAAAAGTTATAATCGCCATCAATCATCATTAATAAATTATAATCATTAAATTTAATGTTTAGCATAATGATTCTTTTCAGTAAATAGGGGGTTTATAGAAAATTAGAATATTATGCAAAGAGATTCATGATGACCAATCATCACCATTAGTATTATTAAATCCCAGTATGAAATATGATAATTTTAATAGATACCTATAAGTTTATAAAGATGAATTATGAAATATGATAATTTAATAGATGCCTATAAGTTTATAAAGATGAATTCATTGTTGTGGAGTTTATTGATAGCCATGGCTGGTATCATCATCACTATTATAATCATTATTATGATATCACTATTATAATCATTGTTATGATATTATCATCATCATCATCATTATTACCTTTATTGTGATAAATAATTTAGTTAAATGGGCCATCAATATCAATAATGGTCTTCACATGCTTGTTTGGAAGCCATTAATAGGATTATACATGTCTGTTCATCAATATACGCTAATGAGCTAGCAATGTCTATAAGAATCTTTTGATCTAGAAGCCATAAACTTTGGTAATATTGAGGATCTTATAATTCTTATCAATATAGATAAATGTATGAAGGTCAATTAACGATTAATAGTCATCCAAGTCATGCATGATAATAAGGGGACGATGTACTGAATGAGTTTGAACTCAAATACACTATAAAAAGATACTTATCCAGATTGAAAACAATCTAGTGGCACCCATGGGAAAACACATGTACTTAGCTAAACTTAATAAAGAGTGATATCATCCCTTTTTCCAACTTCATAATATTAGTTTTATAAAATATATTTTTTATAAGTTGTCATGAATAGCACCCGTGTGTTTTCGACCATGAATGGTGCTTATATGTTGGAAAAGAAAGGATAGGAAGGATTCTTTGTTAGAAGAACCTAGTATTGGAGATAAGCATAAGGCACTCCAGGAATCTCACAGTGGGTACTTTTATTCAGTTGCTATGTTTAATATTATTTTTATTAGATGACAATGTCCAGTATGTTTTACTGTTCAAATGACTGCCCCTAATATAAAATAAATACCAAGAATCTTTAATGCTGATATTTTCAACTTTGTCTATGCTATGATGAATTGATATAGCTACAAATGGTACAGATTGGATGACATGTCTATAATAATTAATAATTTCCCCTATCTAAATATTTATTATGGTTACAATGACATATTAAAATAGCTACAAATTAAATTACAAATACACATATCTTTTATAATAATTTAATAATTATAAAATACATATTTATATTAATTTATTTATATTGTTGCAAATGGTAACAATTGATTTAAAATTATTACAAATGGCAATTGATAAAGTTATTACAATATATATATATATATATATATATATATATATATATATATATATATATATATATATATATATATATATATATATATATATATATATATTAAAGAAATTGAAATAAATGATCAAACGCAAATAAAACAATTAATATAAAATAAAATGTACAACATAAATGAAAATAAATATAAATTATACATGTGTCTTCTAACTTTATACTATATACATTCAAGGACAACTATTAATCTAAATATATTTTTTTATTTTATATACTTTAACTTTTTTCTTATTCTTATATAATTAAGCATTAATTTTTATTATACTGTTTTATATATAAATATTATGATAAGTTTATTAATTAATTTATTTATTATTTTTCTATTATTTAATATCTATAAATATACCCACATGTATCCTCCTGTTAAGCCTAACAGTTTTTTTATCATCAATAACTCATTTATAAACAATTATCTTTTTACATATTTACCTCTATATGTCTTATTTAATAACTATAACTATACCAATATCATCTTAATCTCAGAATGTCTATTAGAATTCAGGTTTTATCATTTTTATTAATATAGCTTCTTTTATTTTCCTTTTTTAATACTTTTTATATGTAACTTCATTTTTATTGAACTTTGTGTAAATTTGTGTCCTGTTTTCTTTTGTATATATATATATTATATCAGTGATTTATTATCTGCACCATATGTTCTTTTTTTAATCACTTTGTATTTATAAGAGTTTTTTGTTTCTCTCACATATTTGTTATTAATCGCACTATCTAAACATTGTTTGCATTTTATCACACTATACTCCATTAATTATTTCTTTGTTACTCTTTATTCTATCCTATGTATTTGTTATCTATAAAATTTAATATGTTTTCTTTTTTTGATTAACTATTTTCAACTAATAAAAATACTTACGTTGTAAATTATTAGAGAAAAAATATATAGTCAATAATAAATTTGGCTGAGCGTTTAGAACTGTGCCTCTTCACTCATAGCCTTTGTGAAAATGTGTAATATATGTAAATGAAAATATTCAAATGAGTTATTCACATGCTTCATTTTTAAAGAGATATTAAAACACGTGTCTCTTCTGTTGATTGCATGGATATACTCTCTGTTAATGTAGAATGCCTCCTTTATTTTTCTCCTGTAGTCGTTTGGTTCTGAGCATAAAACCATGAGGTTAGTAGGTATGAAATTGTGCCCCTGATTGTTTAGTATGTTCAAAAAATGCAGAAGATGTACTGTATTCGTTTGGCAGGCTCTGGTGAAGGTGTAGATGTTGAAGCCAATCTGAGTGATGAGTGTGGCTTTTGTTTCTTCATAATATGTGAAAGCTGGCAGCATCCAAAGCTGTGGGCAGGAAATGGAGTACACCACATGTGGGGTGGTGCTGAATCCAATGTAGTCTTTGGAGTTGTTGATCAACACACGATTAGTGTTGGGTGGAGTTCTGAATATTATGCTTGACAACAAATTCAGCATAATACCAAGAACTCCTGTTACCCCTGTGGGTCGTGGCTCAAAGACTGCAAATAAATCAGCGCTCACCACATGTGGTGGCCAGCATTTCCCCCCGGAAGCGGTCGCCGCTCCGCATATTATGGTGAGGCAAAGCCCGCAATTAACGCCAGATTAGCTCAGCTTGTCGTACACCTCGGCAAACTAAGCGAACAGCAGTACGCATCTTCTGCATTTTTTGAACATACTAAACAATCCAGGGCGCAATTCCTTGCCCGCTTAACCCACGTTATTTAATAACCGAGCTGGCGATTACAGGAGAAATGATGGCGCATTCTACATTAACAGAGACATCCATGCAATCAACAAGGAAGAGACACATCTTTCGACATCTTGAAAAATGGAATGCAGTAACAGTAACTCGATTTGGGTATTCTCATTTACATATATTAAGTACATTTTCGTAAGAGAGCCATGAGAGTATGAGCGCGGTTCATAAAGCGTTCGGCCAAATTTATTATTAACTATGTAAAAAGCATCTATTATTTACAGTTAAATCTTTATTAATGCAAATAAAGGAAAGTAAAACCACATTTATTAACTATTTTTGTAACCGTTATTCTTTTATCTTTAATTAATCTTCTTTATAATTTTGTTAAACATTACTATGATATTATTATTTGTTTTTATTCCTATATATCTATTTTTACATTTCTTTTTTCTTCACTCTTTTCATTTTTATTAATTTTATACTGTATTTTTCCAATACTTACTTTTAATTATATATACAGGAAAACATTCATTTTAACTCATTGATTATTAAATCTTTTTGTTTATTATAATTTTCTTTCACTGAACAATACATTGCAGCCCTGTATATTCTTGAATATAGCCAATTTTTATATTTCCTATCAATGTTGGAAAACCAACTTCCCATTATTTTGTTACCAATATTGTTCTTTTTATAAATACTTGTATCAATACACCATTTTTTATCTATCAATTTATTTTGAAACAATATATCCATATAAAATTTCATTCTTCTCTTTCCTTCTCAACTGTAAACTTTATATTCTCCTCTATTTTATTAATATGATTAATAAAGCAGTTTATTTGATCTTTGTCTTTTATTAAAAAAATCATTAAATAATTGTCTACATTTCTGTTAAAAAAACAAAGGAGCATTTTTATTTTGTTATATTTTTATCAAACTTATTTATATAAATATTACTTAAAATTAAACAAAGGTTCTTCCCATTAACAACTCCTTTTTTTTGCTTAAAAATTCTGTATATATTCAAAAACTACATTCTTGCAACAATAATTTCCATTAAATCTACCAATATGAGAACATGTAGATTTTATTTTTTTAATTTTTACTTAATGTATTTCTCTATAGCTAAATTTATTGCTTTACCTCACATTTAAATGTAAGGTGTATGTATATGCACAAACAAAGAGTTTTTTTTTTTTCTAAAAAAGTGTTTGAAGTGGTTTGGATGAATTGTATTTATAGGATATTATGGCGATGCATAAAGAAAAGAGAGTGTGATTTTGGTACTTTTTATTATCTGCCAAATTATTAATGTACTTTTTACAAACACAATATAAAAGGAATATAATATTAAAAGGTGAATATATTTATACTGCTGATTCTGTAATTGACCAATCAAAAGTTTAG
Source organism: Epiperipatus broadwayi (assembly GCA_028023455.1). NCBI lineage: Eukaryota > Metazoa > Onychophora > Udeonychophora > Euonychophora > Peripatidae > Epiperipatus > Epiperipatus broadwayi. The sequence continues at coordinate 3,681,634 of JAQFVV010012454.1, forward strand.
AGTTTTACCCTCACTCAAGCCAACAAAATTTTTGACAACACAAAGGTTAAAAGTCATAAGAAAATCTGAGAAATGGAAATGGACTAACAAGAGGATGTGTCTTCTAAAATGAAAGCTGAAATTTAAAGCCAAATTATGTTAGATTTTCCTCTATACTATGCAAACCATTTATCTTACAAATCTTGAGTAGGGGTTAGGAAATAGGAGTAACATTATCATAAATCCAGGAGGACAGCCAAATCAAAAAAGACCTCTACCATATTAACCATTTATTAAATGGTCCAGGAATCAAATTATATGGTTATTGAAAAAGAAGCACTAGCAATAGTCTGGGCTTTTTAAAAATTTTAACATGGATCATATGTAATAGTTATAACTGATTATAAAAGCCTAGAAATCACTTGAATCACAGCAATCTGACTAATAATCGTTTAGTTAAATGGAGTATGTTATTACAAGAATTTAATTATACAATTAAATATTGTAAAGGATGACAGAATATTAAAGCTGATGAACTAAGTCGACATCCATGTAGACTGAGAACAGTAGCATTTATCAGTATACAATTTCTACATTATGAACATCGATTTAATAGTGAATGAAAATGTAAAGAACGATTTAATAAACATTCATAATTAAAGAAAGTCAAGACTAAAAATTTAATTTTAATCATTAAAACGTTAAATAAAGAGAAAGTTCTGTATACAATCAATAATCTTCAATTATATAAAATAGACAATATGGTCTCAAAATATAAAATAAACCTTAATTTAGATGAGTGGAGGGTAGTAATACCTGAAACACTAAAAATCACTCGTTACAAAATATACATTGTTTTATATGAAACATTACACAGGGTGTCTATAAAACTGAACAAACAATAAAAAACTTGTTTTAATGCCATAAAATCCATAAAAATATTTTAAAAAAGAAATTTAAAACTGTCAAATATAAGTTTTAAGAGATAAACCAATAGAAATAAAAATTATGTTACTTCAACTCAATTTTACATTGGCCCAGACGTCCAAATAAGATCCGAACTATGGTTTACTATGGACATTTACCTCCATCTAATAAACACAAATATTTATTAGTAGCTAATTATAACTTTTCAGAATTTGTGTCTGTTTACACAATCCCCAAGATAAGCACTAAAGTGAGCTCATTTCAGAGTTTTAGAAAGATCCCTGCAATTAAAATGATAGGAAAAACCTGTGACCCATTCCTTAGAATTAATCATGACTTTTACATTTTTATCCACGTGCTTCTATAAAAATATTAAAGTAAACCCATGTAAACATGTAATGTGCGGAACTTGGAAATTTGTTTCAGAACTTACCTGAAAGATAAGCATAATGGGTAGCTAAACCTTACACATGATATAGTATATAAATTGGAGTGTTAACAAATTCACCAGATTCACACCCATTAAATTATAATTAAAACGAAATATATCAATATTATTTAAGTATTATATACCACCAATCACAAATTTAATGGTAGATACAGAAAATGATGGAAAATAAGCTTTAGAAAGGATGACCCAAATGGCTCAAAAACGTCATAAAGAAATACCAGTCAAATCAAAATATCAATTTAAAATAGGAGATGAGATGTTTTTATTGACTCCACATATAAAAGCAAACAACAAAGTTGTTATTCGTAAATTTTGAAATAACTATGTGGGACCATTTACTATCATTATAAATGTTGGACCAAATGTAATGATTAATTGCGATGGTGAAATAATTGAACATATAACGCTAAATATTAAAGCATATCAAGGAAAAAAAGAAGTCTTTCTCAAATAGTCTATTCCACAATAAATGAAAATTCAATTACCGTAACAGTAATATAATTCATTCTCATTAATATATGAAAAAAATTACCAAACATTTAAAAAGATTAAGAATTAAAGTATTAAGTCATGAGAAAGTGTGAAATTTGAAATATAAGAATACATAAAACCGATTCCATACTCATTAAATAAAAGATATAAAAAATACAATAAAGACGTTCAATCTATTTTAATTTTCTAAATCGAGAGGAAATGTGAGGAATACGTCAAACTATCATATAAGTATATATGATTGGTGAGGGATTATTATTTTATAATTGTTTTAATAATAAAATTAAAAAGAATTATTGTTTTATAAAAGGATTAAACTCTATTGAGTATAAAATGTTTTACAAGGTAAACAAGTGATTTATGTAAGTAATAAGAAGATTTAAAATGATACATTGTATATTTTATCCGCATTTCTCAAAATTGATCAATTTGTGAAGACCCTAAAGCGTGTAGTCCAGGAGATGATTAACTATTAAAAGTAAACCTATGTTACAATTAGGAATTATTCGTAAGATCTATAGATCAAAATGAATAGCAATTTAAGAAGTATAATATTGGGAAGTCAATTTGTAGTAGAAAAGTTGAGGAATAGGAAAACACTTGAGATAACATGAAATATGGGTTAATCTAATCTACTGTTCAGTTTTCCAAAAATGGCCTCAAATACCTTTACAGGATCAATTCAAAATACTTTGGTAGAATTATGGAGAACAAAAAAATCAAGAGCTTAAGAAGTCTCTGCTAAAATCTACTAAAAAATCCATTATGAGAAGCCACATGAACAATAAAAGGCCACTTCAACAGTAACAACATTGGAAATAATACCAAATAAATAAGATGACTCACTGACATTATAATCATTAGACCGAACTTAGCTTACTTTGCAAAAATCCATGGAAAAAATCGTTTAAAGTATAATGCTAAAAACCACTATAATAATGTCTTTTCATTTTCTTACTCGATATGAAAATTCTAACATCAAAGCTCGTTCCTACAGCACTTTAATCCCAGCTCGCATATGAAATAAATTGGGATTACCCCCCCCTCCAACCGCCAGATCTAAGTGAGCGTGAAAATTATTCCATTAAAAAGTAATACTGCAGAAACCTTTTTGAAGTTTATATAGCTGCTATAATTGCACAGCGTTTTTATAAAGGTTGAACATATTCTTACACATGTGATAACGTGATAGCATAACTTGTATATGAAAAAAGAGAACAAATAAATTCCTGTTTTTAATATGAATAGTTTTTGAAAAATTAATTTTGATCTAAAAAAAAAATTGATATGTTATCATTGTTTAAACTAATATACATACATAAGACAAAATATACTAAATATTTAATGAGAGCCGCACAAGCTATATAATTCTAATACAGCATAAAAAAAAGGATAGTTTAGGAATATATTATAATAATCAAGAGGATTACAGGGAGTAGGTTGAAGAGCATATTAACCCCACACAAACTCTAAATCATCCTCTTAAAATTCTGTCTGATAAAATAATTTGTATAATGAGACTTCATTAGAAAAAATCACGTTTTGTAAATAAATAATGTAATAATAAACATAAATACTTTTTGTAATATCTATATATGCGTTTTCTTTATATTATATTAAATCTATATTTCAAATATAAATCCTATTATTCAAATCAATTCCTTTAGCTAATAGTTTAATGACAATAAATATCATTGTAATGCATGTAATTCCATCTACTCTGTGCCATGATCATCGTCATCTTTTTGATCTTATGCTCTACCGCTATGTTTCCGGGCCTGGAATTGTTTGTAATTATGCTGTATCATCAGGATTGTTGTTCATATGATCAGAGATTCGAATAATAGGCAAATAGGAGACAATTGAGATTGTTCAGTCTGAAGTATCTCGAGCATGATCGGATTCAGGCATGCTGCTTGGATTTTTGGCAAAATCGTTGGTGAGCAGACTGTTTTGACCGATACAGTAATAGTTATTTTACCAATCATTTACTGAAGTTTCGAAGATAGGGTAGCAAAAGATGGATCGACAAACTGAACGATTTGTTTATTGAAGAAAGTTTTATGTATAAATTAAATATTTTTCTAATGCAATCTCCTTCGTGCGACCATACATTTTCAAGCCATAACAACTAAATAAAGTCAATTCTAACAAATGAAAAGTTATGCTTTACTTTACCAACTTTATAAAAACTTATTATATCGATATGCTTGCGTATTTTGTGATCTTTCGATCTAGTCTATCCGCATTGTATTTCAAATAAAGTAAAACGATTAGGAGGATTTACAGAAAAATCACATATATTACATGAGACCTTTTTAAGCTAATTACAACTTTATTCTAACAAACAAAATTTTTATTCGAATGGTCGCACACATCCGTTATGGATTAATTGTTGCTATATTTAAATCTATATTGCAATTAAGCACTTGCAACTAAATTGTATGCCAGGTGTAACATTTTTAAGGATGAATCGATGGATGCTTCATCATAACCAGCTAACACTATTTTTTAAAGCCTGCTGGGATGATGTTGGTGGTACAGAACATCTGTAATTTTTTTTGATTGTCAGAACATCAAATTGCAACTTTAATAAAATATATAAAGGGTTAAATATCACTTCAATTACTTTTCAGTAATAATATTTAATGAATGGGTTAAGAAATAATCAATCGATTCATAGAACACTGAAAAATGCATTAAAATCTATAATATTAATATCTTTAGAAATTTACTTAGTTATTCTCAGCACACTCCCCAATCACCATCATTAAAAGCTACAAGTTACATTTTTGTTTAATTACAACGTTTATTATCATCTCCACCATTCTGATCCAGCCTCCATCAAATTCATCTATGAATCTATTACACTATTATCTATTTTATTATTAAATTTTACGCATTCTATAGCTCATTTCTCCCATTATAATCTCTTCTCAAGTTTTCAGAACAATTAGGTGTGGAAACCGAATAAGCTGTGACGAATTATTGGTGATGAAAACAATCCTCTCTTGATCACCTCCAGGTGATCTTGGGCTACCTTTAAGGTAGTGTAATATCTATTTACATTAAAAAGCTCGGAATAATTCAAGCTTATTAAATATTTTAGAAATACATTATAAACATATTCCACAATTATAACAAAAGTACAAAGAAAGGGCGTCTAGGACAGGTGTTTGAATACAACGGATGGAGAAAGGATTACATATCCACCACCCTGCATCTCCATCACTCAATAACTATCTCTATTCACAGTTTATATTTCGACAATATTAAATTATTTGATAATTCTAAGTATCTAAAATTAACCACTTTAAATAATTTTACCGGATTATTATTTACGTACATGATAATTCAAATATTAATAATAATATATTGATGTATGATTGGATTGGAGATGTCCAGATAATAATAACCCACAAAAACATTGAGGCATACACAAATTTTATTTAAAACAAAGAAAAAAAATATTGGCAGATTACAAATCAATACAGAATATATACCCATTCGCTTGATGACTCGCATGGCTTTCCCTGTTTTACAACCGTATTATGATATATGTAAAAATAATCTAAACACATAACTATGCCTAAATCAATGGATAATATCAATAGGTTTAAAACCTCATTATTCATTTCTAATTATCAGGGATTCACGATTACCATGGAGTAATAAAAAAAACAATATTTACCTTCACATATATATTATTTTTACGCTTTCATTTTATCCTAAATACAGCGAATACCAAATTTCTTCCCGTGTTTAATGCTTTTTAAATTACTGATTTGTTTTAGAACTAATTTCTCCCCTAATTAAATTTTATAATTTTATTTAACTATTTTGAATTACATTCCTTCGCAAATTTTCTTAATCTTATCCTATCATTCTGATCGAACATCCTTTTGCCCTAATCTTTGCAACAGAGATACCTTATAAATGGTGGGACTAAGTCAATGCAAATAAATCGGCATCTAGATCAATCATCATCATAGTGCACACACATCTACACTCATGTTCTTATGACATAATAATATTTTAATAATATTACCTTTCCAGCAAAGTTCTCAGCTGGCTGTGGAAATATTCATTAGATAATTTCACATACGCATTGCTTACACTTAAACATTTGTATGTTTTATTTAACCCTTAATTTAAAATTTATTAATTTTATTACTTTTGAGCTCGAATGGATAAATTAAACTAGATCAACAAAACAATATTCAAGTACACCAATCGCACATACATTATCTGCATTCATCCTCACATTTGATTGAGTTTGTGACCTTGTATCCGACCATTATAAAAGATGCTTAATAATAACAGCTATCTTTTAAACACCTGTAAGGAATATCCAACATCAACATGAGGCAGGCAGTGACCCGAATAAGAGAAAACATTTTCACTAAGGTTGAGATATGCTAGATTTTTATCACTAGTCATACAAAAAGAGTTAGGTATGTCTATCACCTCTGGCCATTAATAAAGAAACCCTCCCATGGTATGGAGAATAATCAAGTGGGAAAACTCTTTCACTGGGCCCAAATACTTTATGAATATAGCATAAATATCTTAGTGAGCTAGACTTCACTGACTTGACATTACATCCAGGTCAAAACATCAACTTCTACAAGTAAAACTTTCATATCTTTAATATTCTTGTGACTTAGTGCACTGGAATATGAGCCAATAAATTTTCCAAGCATTAATCAGCTTGTATCTGGCCTTAAATTTATGATAACAATAATAAGCATAATAAGAACTGTGTTTAAAATTTGAAAACTATTTCCATGCACTTTTATAAGAAAATGATGATGTTTTAGCTCAATAGTCACACAATTTTATAAGTCTAAGCATTTGATAATAATTTCTGATATGATTCATTTAAAAACATTTCCTTTAATAATTATATCTCTCATTTTTTCCTTTTTTTAAAAAAAAGTAAAGCATTTTAAATAAGGCTCATCAGAACGACATGATATCAATTTCACCTACCCCCAAAATGACAATGATAGCAAAAGCATTTTAAATAAACACGTACAAAATCATCTGATATCAATATTTCTACCCCCAAAAATAACACAATTATAATTATAACATGAATTAATTTTAAAATGAATATAAATCATAAACATAAAGAAATATTTTTTCCCCTAGATTAAATGTCCTACATAAATAGCTAATAATAAAAAAAGTATACTTATATAGGCTTCTTTGGAAGTGTCTGTTGGGTTCCTGGTTTCCATTTTTCCCTTTTCTTTTCCTCCTTAATTTTTTTGTATGAGCACATGAGTCTATGTAGCAAAAAGTTCTTCTGATGGGGTTTGATTCCTATGCTATCAGATATATAATTTTTATACCGTTGAAACAGAGTGCCTCGTTTTTAATTTTATGTAGATTACAGTTAAACAGCACTCGTTTAAATCTTTTAAGATATAAGTCCATGTCTGATTGTATTTTTCCATATATATATATATATTGTACGCCATTTCACTTATATATATATATATATATATATTATAATGATCGAAATGAAAGTGAAGATCGAATCTAACCGCAAAAACAATATCTGCAACTGACTAGGGCGCCATCTAGGCAATTGGAGCCCTTCAGATAAACTTATAGAGTAGGCAGATGTCGCCACTGTTAAGATTCCCACTTTTATTTAAATATTCCATCAAGTATAGCCGCAAGTCACTAGCTCAGTAATTTTTTTTTAGAGATAAAAATCATAAATTTTTAATGGATTTCAAAATATTAATAACTAAAATTACCGCTTGATATTAAATTATATAAAAATATTTTATTTAATAATATATAAAATAATATTTTTAAAATTTTGAGAATAAGTTTTAATATTTTCAGATTTTATATTAACTTTTAATTCTTGCATTTAATCTAAGTTTTAAATATTAATATTTTATTTAGATAATGGTATATAAATAGACTAAGTAGATCTGCATTTAGTAAGAAAATATTCTTCCCTGATTTAACACCTTAGGCAACAAATTTCCATCCAAATCACACCATTCAATCCATCTGATACGTTACATCTGTGGTATTCAGCTGTAGCATGATGACTTAATAACACAAAGTACTATACTGTCAGGAATGTACATCTGAACAATGGTAGAAATAGAGAAGACATTTGACTTCTCCACCTAACAGGAATGTTACATACTGCTGCAAGGTGAACAAATAAATCAAAAACTCCATAGGAAATGGATCATGGTCTTCTGTCGACTACAAACCCATCCATAGTAAAACAGAGGGTGTGTATGACATCTATAATCCTGCCTGTGAGCACCTATACTACATCTATAATTATGCCAAATATATCCAATCCATTGAACCAATTCAACTACGAATGAATAACCAAAAATTACCCTCCCTTAATATAACTTTACAAACCATATAGCCGCCATTCACGCCCGATTTAAATTTAACATTTAAATACGTCACACAGATTTGTTTTAAAAATGTTGGGTATAGATCAATTATAGATTCCACGGTCAAACATATCAAAATAAACATAAATGATCAAAATATAAAATTATTGATACCGAAAACGAGAGGAAATTTATATAACCCAATAGTATTCACTATAAGATACTTGCATTGTCACCAATAACTTTAAAAGACATCCTAATAACATTTTAGATACCGCATTTGCATCATTATTTATCGATCGTCTATATTTTGTTCAAATATAAAGACCAAAATATAATTAATCACAAGAATCTAATCCATGCAAGCATCTATAAACAACTTAAATTTCATGCATTTAAATAATCTTAAATGGAAATGATGTTTATCAGTCGGAAAAACATATAAAATTAAACATTATTAATTTGATTTAAAACTTATAAAAAGTCTAGGATAAGAGGTCCGTTTTAACATTTGTTGGTTTGTTTATCAATTTATAAAACTTGACGAAAAGCTTCCTTAAATTGATTTTAATTAATTTGTTCTTTATTTCAGTGTAGCTTATGTGTGTGAAGAGTCCAGGTTCCTGTCTTTAATTCCGCGATATCGTATTGAAGATAATGCTCTGGAGATGCAATAGCAATTTGAATGTGTCACTGTTTTTCCTTTTTTTTAAATAGAGAGTGTGGTATGCGCCCTACCGCAACTCTCTTCAAACGCACGAACGCTGAAACTACCTGAAAAACTGTATTTCCTTTGAGATAATCCGCACGGATTCAATTAACAGACGGTCACTAATCCATCACTTTCGATGTAGGGTCCTGAGCTGCAGGCTTAGCGCTCCCATTGGGCAAGCTAATTTCTCTTATTTTCTTATCTATCTTTTATCAGGATCATTTTAATCATACAAGCAGCCTACAAGTTGCCGGCTTGCGTTTTCAAAATAGGTTCTATAAACAATCATTTCCATTTACAGATCAAGAATTAATTACCGCCTGTTATTATTTTTTAAATTCTGCACTTTTTTATAAAAAAAGTACTGTTCAAATCACTTATTTGTTTTTTTAAAAAAAATATTTTTAAAGTTTGGCATCTGTGTGAATGTACATACGTTTAACAAACTCCCTTTAATTTTTAGCGCTTTAGTTTTTTACTTTTATTTTTTGAGGAACTTCTGAATTTTTATTTTAAAATTAATGTAACGACATATTTATATATCAGTTACATATCAGTAAATCCCCTCAAAAACAAAAAACATTAAAAAAAAGAATTACTTAGTGTTAGTAAATATGTTACACAAATTGATTATATATGAAATTTCAAAAGGATAAAACTTTTTTTTTACAAGACAAAACAGTAATTACACAATAAATATAAAGATTAAAAAATTGACTGCGATTCCCCATTACCAGCTAAATTTATTCCTCCTTCCTTTCCAAGTTTCATTCTCCTACCTTTAAATTATTACTTAGGCAAGTTGTAGTTGAACGTATTGATTTTAATTTAACAAGACTTTTTTTAAAAATTTCAGATTGGAAATTATTATTACATTTTATTTATTAGTTTTTATTTCAAATTTATCTCTACATATGCACAATTTTTCTTCTTACTGGCAGCACTTTAAACAAACTTCAAACTGCAACTCCACTACCAATACAACAAATATATTTATACTAATTTCAGAAAAAAATATTAAAGGCATGATTATTTTGCAATTAGGGACTACAAGCTATTAAAGATAGAAATTTCATCATCAACAATTCCCTTCTAAAGGTCAATCTTTGAGGCAACGCCATGTTACAATATATATATTATAATGATCAAAATGAAAGTGAAGATCGAATCTAACTGCAAAAACAATATCTGCAACTACTAGGGCGCCATCTAGGCATTTGAGCCTAGAAAAATTATAAAGTAGGCAGATACGTGCTGTTAAGATTCCACTTTATTTAAATATTCCGATCATTAGCCCAAGTCACTAGCTCAGTGGAGACGCAGAGATAAAATCTATATCTTAATTTATATCTTAAATATCAATAAATAAAAGCCACTGCCAGAAATTAACACATAAAAATATTTATTTACGCACATATAAAATAACATTTAAATTTTGAGGAATAAATTCAACATTTTAGATTTTTCTATTAATCTTTTAATTTTACATTTAACTAAGTTTCAATGAGTTTAATATTTTATTTAGATAGTCAAGTATGAATAGACTACATAGATCTGCATTTGAAAAGAAAATATTCTTCCCTGATTTAACCTTAGGCAACAAATTTCGCAATCAAACTGGCGACAATCCATCTGATACATTCATGTATTCAATGTAGCATGATACGACAACACAAAATACTATACTGTCAGGAATGTACATCTGATCAGTAAGTAGATTAGAGAAGACATTGTCTCTCCACCAACAGGAATGTGACATCTGTTGGCGAGTAGAACAATAAACATAAAACTCCATAGGAATGGACTGCGGTCCTTTGCCGTCTTACAAATCCATCCATAGGCAAACAGAAGGTGTGTGGCATATATCTATAATCCTGCCCGTAGTGGACCTCATACTACATCTACAATTACACAAATATATCCAATCCATTGAACCAATTCAACTATGAAATGAATAACCTAAGATTACCCTCCCTTAATATAACTTTACAAAACCATATAGCCATTCACGCCCGACTTAAATTTAACATTTAAATACGTTCGCACAGATTTGTTTAAAAATGTTGGGTATAGATCGATTACATAGATTCCACGGTCAAAAACATTTCAAAATAAACATAAATGATCAAAATACAAAATTATTGATACCGACAATCACAGAGGGAAATTTATAAGTAACCCAATAGTATTCACCATAAGATACTTGCATTGTCACCAATAACTTAAAAGACATCCGAATAAATACATTTTAGATACCGTACGGTATCATTATTTATCGAATGTCTATATATTTTGACCAAATATGAAAACCAAAATATAATTAACTGCGAACGAATCCATGCAAGCGTCTATAAACAACTTAAATTTCATGCATTTAAATAATCTTTACAATAAGAAAAAAAAATGGAAATGATGTTTATCAATCGGAAAACATATAAAATTAAACATTATTAATTTGATTTAAAAACTTACAAAAGTCAGATAAGAGTCCGTTTTAACATTTAAGTTGGCTTGTTTATCAATTTATAAAACTTGATGAAAGTTCTTAATTGATTTTAATAATTGTTCATTTCATATAGCTTATGGTAGAAGAGTCCAGGTTCCTGTTTTTAATTCCCACGATGCCTCCATTGGAAGATAATGTTCTGGAGATGGCAATAGCTGGTTCAAGGTATCACAGTCTTTTCCTTTTTCTTTTTAAATAGAGAGTGTGGTATGTGCGTCCTACCATAACTCTCAAACACACAACGCTGGAACTCCCAAAAAAACTGTATTTCCCTTTTTATATTAATCCACATGGATTCAATCAACAAAACGTCACTAATCCATCACTTTCGTTAGGGTCCGAGCCAAGGCTTAGTGCTTCCATTGGTCAAGCTAATTTCTCTTTTCTTCTTATCTATCTTTCATCAGATCATTTTAATTATACAAGAGCCCAAGGCTAGTTTGGTTTTTGATAATTCATAAACAATCATTTCCATTTACAGATTACATTAATTAATACCTGTTTTTATTTTTAAATCTTGTACTTTTTTTATATATAAAAAAGTACGTTCAAATACTTATTTATTTGTTTTTTAAAAAAAAAATATTTTTAAAGTTTGGCATCTGTGCGAATGTATATACGTTTAACAAACATTTTAATTTTAGCGTTTAGTTTTTTACTTTTATTTGCAAACTTTTAAGTTTTTATTTTAAATTAATGTAACGACATATTTATATATCGTTACAATATATATATATATATTTCACTTTTACATAAAAACAAGCAGTAACAGCTTAAAATCACTATAAATGTTCACACTACATAGAAAATTATAAAATTAAATCTATACACTATGTATCTGATCCTACACCATTACTTTAACCTTCCAATGTTTTATTTTGCAGTATTGCATGTTTTGGCCAATTCTCCCCTGGTGAATTTTTCCATAAGTATTATACATTAAAATGCATGTAAAACCCTATATTTTATTATATAAAAGTTGCATTAAAAAAATTGTGTAGAAGGCAGGACATTTAAAATTCCCACTCTAACAATAGACATAATTGCCACCCTGACATGTTCAGTCATTGTCTGTTGACAAGGCTCTAAAATGTTTAGCATTTTCTGACATTGTAGTTCAAATGACCCAAAAAGTGTTTATTTGTGAATTTACTACGGTTTTAGATTTTTTTTCAAATAATTTACACTATATTTATTAGATATCAAGAAATATAAATTATTAATAACTTATTTTGATTTGAAATACTTTATTTTCAAAAATATAACATTATATTAGAAGCTAATGTAAATATGGCCTGAACCCAAATTACAATATTAGCTTTATGTAAACAATTTAATTTATATTTATGAGTAAGAAAATATCGCAATTTTGCAATAAATATTCAAAAAATTTAAACTTTTAAAGCATAATTCATTAGGTATAAGAAAAATAAATAATTACTCATTTCAATGTTTAAAAATAATAAGAATTAAGAAATATTTCATTGATTTTATAAACTGAAAATAATTTTTCTAGAAATGACGTGTAAAGTCTTTGTTTTGATTGTGATCTCATTTTTTTAATATTTACAGAAACAAAATGTGAACATTTAAAATTTATTTCAGTAGTAAACAAAAATATCTATCAAATGAAGTCAAATTTATTATTTTCTGATAAGCAATAATCATTTTATCATATATTTTATGTTGGTGTGTGAGACAAAAAAAACACCAGAAAATGCTAAAATATTTTTGTATATGCAGCACTAGGAAAGGGTTAACAGCAAATCAATAAATAAGATCTCACTCAGCATACAAGTTAAAATAAAGTTTATGGGGAGAAATATCTTTGAAATCAAAGCAAAGCAAAATCATTTGTAAATAACTTTAATTGGAAATAATATAGATCAATGAGAGGCAAGTAAACATACAAATTCAGCTATGATGAATAAATATTTAAAGAATCATTATATATATATACAATATTTAAAGAATCATTATATATATATACACCAATCCTTTTAATTCCAGATACATATGAAGCAAGCAAAGTAAATAGAGCAAACTGCCTACACATTTAACCACAATGAAATCAGTCTATTAAATGGTTTATATAGCTAAGCACACATTGTGTTAGCACACATATCTTGATTTATGTTAATAATTTTGAATAACTTCAGAGAGCCATTAAATTTAAGTGTATTAAATATTAAACTATTAAAAAAAGAATCAAATCTTTTTTTTTTCTTTTTTTAAACTTTTTCTTTAAAAGCAACACTGATGTAAAACTAAGTCTTGATTATTTTAGAACTAAATTTTGATTATTAAAAATTGTGGAATTTAAATAAAACTATTTTCTTTAGGAAAAAAGAAACACATTTAAAAAAAAAAAACAATTTCTTTTCTCTCTCAAATATTTGAAAGACAATCTAAACTATTATATCATGCACAGCAATAAAACTAATTTAAATATTCAAAGTACACCACACTATATATCAAATATACTGAGTTAGATCATGTATTATAAAATATACATATTAAAAGTAAATTAATATAACAAATAAATACATCAAATCATCCAAATTAAAATATAAATATAATTGACTTGTTGGTAATGAAAATTTAAAAGTTTATAAAATAGTTCATACAATAAAAAAGTTACCATTAAGTCTAAGAAAAAATACAGCTAAGGAGATATTTTCTTTAAAGTGGATAAAATTCAAGAAAAGTGTAACTACTTAGTGATTATGGAATGCGTGTTGGAGTGAAGTTTATTCCAGGATGTCTAGCCACACATATTTATCAGTTCAGATGCAGGAGGAGGTTCAGTATTCTTCATATTAAGCAGGTAAAGCAAAGATCAAATTAAACCAAAAAAAAAATTATTTTCTGAGCTGATCTTTTTATATTGCAAAACAATTTTTTTCTTTAATTAACAAGCTCAACTTAAAAAAAAAATTCTTTAATTAAACTACCCAGTAATTATTTTAATTCTTCAGGTTTACAAATACTTTAATTCAACCAGCCTATCTTTTATACAATTCTTTAATTAACCAAGCCTACATGTTTATAGGGGATACTTAGCCATCTTAATCCCTAGAAATATTATCAAGTGACATTTTCAAAGACCTGGAACAAAGCTTAAAAAAATTGGCTTTCCGTGAATTTTAATTAGTAAATACAAGTTAGTTAATCTGAACTTTATGGATTAATATTTAATTAAGCTTTGTTCCTATAACAAATTTTAAAACACACTGATTTGAAATACAATTAATTAAAAAATTAAACTGAGAGACTGCAAACTTCTCAAGTGCTTATGACTATCAACAGCCAATCAGATAATAAACACTGAGACAGAGAATTTAACAAGAAAAGGGTGTTTCCACCCTCTTCTTTATTTGTCTTTCTATATATCCAAGCCAGTCTAAAGTACTTAGATCTGAAAGTGTGAATCTTACATATCTTCACACTTAACTTACTGAGTTCAAATTTCAATACCATCTGTGCTTTATAAAATAAATATTGTTTACATACGTTGCTGCAAGTTATAATATCAAAAAACTACTGTGTAGTAAATCGAAAGATTTCATTGGTGTATGTTTATAATTTGATTTCAGATAATTAAGTGTGATGATATTTAAGATTCATGCTTTCAAATATAAGTACTTTAGACTGGCTTGAATATATAGAAAGACAAGTAAAGAAGAGGGTGGAACCACCCTTTTCTTGTTAAATTCTCTGTCTCAGTGTTTACGATCTGATTGGCTGTTGATAGTCATAAGCGCTTGAGAAGTTTGCAGTCTCTCAGTTTAATTTCAATACTGTCTGCACTTTATAAAATAAATATTGTTTAATTAAAAAATGAATGTCTTTATCTTTTTTAAAACTAAAATAAAATTGACTTAATTTGATTTTAAGCACAGACCTTTATTGATATGTATCTTATATAATACAAACCTATATTAACCATACATGAGAATGCAATGAGCATTTTCATTTGCAGCTTTAAATCACTCTAAACTGCTAATTGTTATGTTATTGTAGTCATACCATATGATGCTGCCATCTCTAGAATTATTTTATAAGTAAAAAGTCAATAATATTTAAATTTAAAACTATATCAATGGGATAAGGTGGACTTTTCAAAATACTGATTGGTTGTTTCTCATTTTCAACTAAAGTGAGTGCTTGTCAACAATTTTGACAGGTCTAAGTTCTTTGTTTTGATTTTCAAAATGAAAATGTATATTTTAGACTATTTTTTTCATATTTTTTTACATATTAAAAATTAATTTGATAAAACATGCTGAAAATATAATTATTTTAGAAGAATAGTTAAGATTTTAGTAAAAATTCTTTACACAAATGTAAATTGAGAAAGAAATCAATGACATAGGCTGCATTTTCTAATAGGTTACAAAATGTTCATTTTATGTTTTCCGCTATACATTATTTTTATAATTATAAATAGAAATTTATTTTTGAAAAAACTATTATTCACTTTTATAATCTGACAAATTATTAATTTGCTTTTTACAAATGAAACTAAAATGAATATAATATTAAAAAAATGAATATATTTTTACTGCTGATTCTGTTATTCACCAATCAAAAGTTTAGAACTTTAATTCACTAGACCGGTGTTTCCCAACCTGTGGTACATGTACCATTGGTGGCATGTGAATTGCTGGTTGGTGATACACGAAAAATAATCAATAATGGCGGACATAAAAAAAATTAAATCATAAAAATATAGAAACGTTTTTTCCTATAATTCGTAAAAATTATTTTAATTAATAATATTATACAGTAAAGTTGTTTATATGTACAGTCGATAACGATCTTTAATATTAATGATAAAATTGAAAGTATGATTAAGAAATTAGATTTTTGGAAACAGTAATACATATATATAAGTATCAAAAACAATCAACTGGAAGTATTCGAAACTCTACATATTTTTTTGTTTGAAAATAAGGTTAGTCTGTCTCAAGATATACGAGAAAATATAATAGCACATTTAACAGGATTAAAAATGTCTTTCATGAAATATTTTCCAAAACCCGAAAACACAAATGATAATTGGATTTCAAACCCCTTCTATGGAGAAAATTTAGAAAAAGCTACATCATTATCAATAAAGGATAAAAAAAATTAATAGAATTATCATGTGACAGAACTTTACAAGTAGAATTCAAACGACACAATCTAATTAATTTTTGGTTAAACATTAAAGATTATGAACAACTTTCTGAGAAATCTCTTAAATTATTATTACCATTTACTAGTACGGAATTAATAAGAAGAGCTTTTTCTTCATATATTTTGTTAAAAAATAAGTATCGAAACAGATTGACTGCAGCTGTAGACTTAAGGGTATACCTCGCATCTTTTGAACCAAATTTCAAAAAATTATGTTGTTCGAAACAAGCACAAAGATCTCATTAAATTTATTTTATAAACATAGTTGATTATGATAAGAAAATATACTAATTAGTTTTTTTATAATTTTGGGTTTTTATTAAAACCATTTATTAGTTAGTAAACGAAATCATGACAAAATAGTAGATAAAGAATGAGTCGGATCAAGGCAAATCAATCTAAATTATTTAATTTGAAAGAATGTATCAGAAAAGGATCATACCCAGAAATTAGACTATCATTAATTTTTGATCATCTATTGTGGATTACTAGATGTAATCTAGTATTTAATCATCAAAATTTTAATCCTGTTAACTTCGTGCTGAACAATATAAAGAAAACAAGGAATAAGAGATAGCCTGATAACCCCAGAGGTTATTTTTACCATGACTTGGGACATGCTGGATTTATCCTTTCCATGGCCCAACCAATAGCAAGATGCTCCAAAAAACAAAAAAAAAACAGACCCAAATTCGGGAAAACCAAATGAAGGAATGAGAAAACACTTTGAACAAAATATGTACCAAATAACCTTTAATGTAATAATGTAATCTTTAATAAATTATTTTGGAAAAAATATGAATCTTTGAACAAACACATACATATAAATATGTTACAATGCATTTATAATTTCAGTGAGTTTATAATCTGGCATGACATTTAGATGTGTTTCAATGTAATTTGTCTCATTATGAGATGTGAATACATACATGGTCACCCTATAATATTTATAATGCAAATAAAATAACACACTCGCAATAACAAATTTCACGAAATACAATCATTTTTATGAAGTGGTATAATTTAGCGTGATATACTACCAAGTGGTACATGAGCCAAAAAGGTTGGGAAACACTGGATAGGGACTTGTACCAATTTAAAGGTTAAAAAACAATGTAACTTGAATTTGATCACAACTGCCGACTATTATATTGTTAAATAAATTACAAATTGAGATAGATCACTATTCATCTCAGTATGCATTATTTATTCTGTATATTGTTATATTATATACTCAGTTCATTGACATATTAATTTTTATAGTTTTATTTTATTTTACTGATGTTTTGTTATTGTTGTTATTTTATTTGCATTGTAGAGCACTAGATGGTGTTCCATCTGCAATAATTAGTTAATGTTAAAATAGATTCTTAACATTTGAAAAGGCCATGAAACCATGTGGCAAAAAAGTTTTTTATGTGTAATTATTATTAATATATGGCAAAAAAGTTTTTTATGTGTAATTATTATTAATATATATTTATATAACTGTATATGATTTTTATTATTATAATTTATACAAAACAATAGCATAATGGATTTCATTAATTTCCATTTTTGATGAGGTTTAAACTATCCAACCCCAAAATTATGTGCACTGAAACTAACAATTGCAAAAGGAAGATAAAAGAAGCGTATTTTGTCATCACTGACAATAACACAATAGATGCAGCACATGCTTTGCTATCTCCAGAAAATGGACAAGCTTATTGATTTACATATACATTTGCATATATCACTATTTAATAATATCACAACTATTACTATTTTGGCTATGATTATGAGGGATAACACCTCGAAAGCACTTAGCCTGGATTAACTCATTTTGATTGTTGGCTATTAACAGCTTCTTCAACCAGAGTTTTAAGGTGCTTGTATGTACTATATAAATAAGTGAAAATTTGCATTGTTTTTATTTTTATTTTTACATTTCAGTACATATTCTTAATGAATGTATCTATGCTGTAAGTTTTAGAGTACTACCTACATGCATTAAAAGAATTATTAATTAGTTAAACTCTCAGCCTAGTACAAGAATATCCTATTTTACCCCAGTAGTCAATTTTACCAAAGTCTTCATCAGGAAGATACACAAGATGTGCACTGATCTGATTAGAGGGGGGAAAAGTGCAAGCATAAGCTTGAGAAATCTACAGAAACGCACAAAACTCAATGGATTATCCCTACATTCCATAAATACTTTTATATTTCAATGTTCCTACAATTATTTCTACAGAATATCTGCAGTATCCCAACTACTCACTCTCCAGAGAGGTCACTTCCACAGATAAGCTGCCCCTTATTGGTACTGATTGGCTGGCAACCCTCACATGTCTTATCTCCAAACATACTATGCTTCCTAACAAATCGTCCTCAATGAAAATCAAGTTCTGGGATACATACTACATCCTTTATTCTGATGTTTCTGCAGGATCAACTCTCCTCAGGTTTAACAACCATCTGCTAATCAAGAAATTTAAGCGATGGTTCCTTGAACCCAAATATTTTGATTTCCTGATGAAGACAAATATTAATACCTTGCCTACTAAATACTTTCTGGTGCATCACCGATGATTCTCACTATGTCTCAGAGAGGATGAAACTTCTCTGCACCTCCTCTGCCACTGTGTTTCCTTCACCCCTACAGAGTCCTTATAGCCTCCATGTTAATAACAATACGCCTGCTCTGTTGACTCTCATTGACAATATACTATGTGGATCCATCCATGAGGTATGATTAGCAGCATTTGTACTGGTCTCACTATTGTACACACAGTGCTGGTTCATCTTTAATCATGTACTGGAACGTCCACTTGAGCTCTATATTAACAATATGAAAAAAAATTGGAAAAGGGACCAGAATTTGGCTCCCTCTTTCATCTATGACTCTACATGGAGGTTATTGATTTGGCCCCAGAAGCTGATTCCCTGCACTCCTGAATAGAAATCTCCTTTCCTGGAGAGTGATTTGAGGCTGAATGGCCTGCATCTCTTTGTGATGACTCACCTTGCTCTGCATGATTATTGCCCAGATCCTGAGTTTTATGGATGTAACCTCCAATATGAAGGGTAAATTTGATCATGCGGAGCATGGACAAAGGATTAGACCTATCATTGAACTGTATGCGACATGCAAGCATGGTCACCTATCAACAAGATACTATTCCGGACTTGTTCCTCGCTGATATGCTTCATATTAGTCCTTTTAGCTGGTGTCAAGCAAGATATCAATATTGAGTTTTCATCCCCCTGATTATCATGTAATATATTCTATGTTTAACTATTATCATGTATTGTAACCAATTTCTGAATAAAAATTCTATATTTTATTTTAAAAAAACAAAATAAAATTATATTACTCTGCAAGCACTTTCAAGAGACGTGCTCTCATCTTCATAGCACTGAGTGAAATAATTATATGCAAATTATGCAAAATTCAAAGGTTAATTACTCCATTTCTTTGAGTTATTTTCGCACACAAAGTTTTCAATTTAGATTTGAATTACAACATTATTCATGCTTGGAAGATGAAGAGAATTCTATAATCTTTAAAGATACTCAAAAAGATCTATCGCATGTCAAAAAATATGAATTAATTCTATTATTGGTAGGTGGCTGCAAATCTTATAGAAGTCTTCTTATAAAAATCAATATATTCAATATTGTCAATATATTTGACATTATCATACATTTCACCATATTTGATTAAATGTTTTGAAGAACTATCTTTTTATTAAATGGATATAAACTGAAAAGTTCATCATAAAACAATCTGCCAAAGTTTTGGATATTATCCTAAAATCTCACATTCATTAAATACGTGAATAAAAAATTTCTAGTTCTTTTTATATAATTTGTGAATTTAATCTGGGATCCAATATCCGATTTTATCTAACTGCTAAATCATTAGTAAAAAAATTATTAAATAATTTCACTGTTCATGTGCCCAATCATTATTTCTTTAGCTTAAGTATTCATGCCATTCCCATATATTTTTTTATATGCCCATGCTGAAAAGTCACTATATTTAACTTCATTTAGATTGGGTTATTAAATTATTTTTAACTTGAAGAATTCAAAAGCCGTTGATCAATATAAGTTTACTCATATCTTTCGTTCCTATTTTTAATGATATTTGTATATGGAAATTATTTATCTTTGAGTTCACAATTAAATATTCTACAAAAATTTTGAGAGCTATCTAAATATAATATTCATCAATTTTTTACCAAATATCATAAACAGTCATCAATTTTTAATTCTATTGTAAATTTCATTGAAGGGGATATGTCACTGATGTGTTTTGAGAAATTTTGCAGTAGTGTTCCGCCATGTGGCCATATAACACATGTATCATCAATGTAGCAAAGCTAAAATTTAGGCGGATATATATGGTAGTCTTTATGGCTGTGTTTTTAAGTTCTTCCATGTAAATATTTCTAATAAGGAATGACAATGGTATTTGCAACTAAACCACCAATTCACTCCCAGAGAGCTGTGAAAATTACTCCGAGAGCAAGTGAAATTCTGTTAAGGAAAGAATAAATGCTCGGTTTTTCAAATATTAAATCTTGCTCTCCATTAATAATGTAGAATGTTTTCTAAAAAATAAATTTATTGATGAAGACTTCAAAAGAGTTTCTCAAGAAATAAGAAAATCATATTCTATATTACATAAAAAAATAAAAGAATTTTAAAACAAAAAACTTACCAAATTATACGGTCATTACAAAAGACATAATGTACCAAGCAGTGTACCAGCTTCATCTGTTAAAAAAATTTCAGTTCTAAACATCTAATAGATGCTGAAATGTCCATTCTACTTCATCATAACACCATCCAATATCCTTCTATTAAATATAATGGCAGCCACTGAGGAAGTCACTCAAAAATTGCCTTTAGAAGAAGCAGCAGAATTACCCTGGAAAATAAAAGGAACACTTGAGAAGCAACAAAAATTGGAGTCAACCATATTCTATGATGAGAGGAAAGTAATTTAATCAATCGAAGTAGATAAATTTATGATCATTCTTCCTGCTGACAAAGGCAATATAACAGTTGTAATGGATACAACTGATTATAACAAAATAAAGAATTCCTCACAGCAAGTCAATACAGAAAAATGACAAAAATTAGATCCCGAGTGTAGAAACAAATTTACAAACATGATTCGGAAAGCATTGTAGGTACTTCAGTGATTCAGTAAAAAATAAACTAACATAATATTTCAGCAAAATTCCTCATTTTTGTGGTCTATCTAAAATCTATAAGGATGATGTTTCATTAAGACGTCCTGTTGGTTCTAAAAGTCTTCTTCTCAAAGTTCTCAGTCCTATGGCATATAAGACCCAGATCTTTATCAGAGATTATAGATATTTTGTAGAATTAATAAAGAACATGAAAATTGAAAGAACTAATATATTGGTAAGCTTTTATTTGGAAAGCTATTCTCAAACATATCATATGAAGAAGCATCATTTATTGTAAGAAAAAAATTAAATGGTGATAATAGCTTACAAACCAGAACAACTCTTCTTATTGATAGTATAATGGAATTAATAACATCCTGCATAGCCTATTTTCAATACAATATGGAATTCTTCCATCAAAATTAAGGAATGGCTATGAGTTCACCATTGCCATCTTTGAGTAGCAATATTTACATGGAAGAACTTGAAACCACATGCATAAAGACTACTCCATATCTGCCTAAAGTTTGGCTTTGCTATGTTGTTGATACATTTTCTGTATGGCCACATACATGGTGTATCACTACTATAAACCTTTTGGATACCCATCAACAACATATGCCCTCCAATTAAATTCACAAAAGAGTTTGAATAAAAACAAAAATTGGCAATCTTAGATATTCTTGTGACAAGATTTCCCTCGTGGCAAAATCAAAACTACAGTTTACAAAAAACCCACACATACAGAAAAATATTTAGCATATACATACAATCACATCAGAAACTATCACTATGAAATAGATTACTACTCTATGGACAGTTTGCTATTGTTATGAAACAAAACAAAAGAAGTTTGTTCAAAAGCCAGTGATTTGAAAAAAAAACGATTTATATAGAATAAACTCTTAAAAATAGTTATCCATCAGCTGTTATTAAGAAAACCTTAAAATAGACAACAAAATAACTATCGAGTGGAAAAAGTTATTGGTACTGTAGTGGAGCCATATATATAGCAGACAAATTAAGGAAAATCTGCAATCAGTATAACACCAGAACAGCTTTCCAGAGCCATACCACACTATGAGGAATTCTAACATCTACAAAGCTTAAACTTGAAATGCTGAAAAGCCAAAACCTGCATCTATTAAATATCATGTCAATGTGAAGGAATATATATTCATAAGATGAATTGCCCCATTGAAAAGCGATTGCATGAGCTCAAACTGATAATTAGAAGAGAGAAAATAGATGTGTCTAAAGTAGCAGCCATGTACGTATTAATTTAATACAAAATATTAAACAGAGAAGGAAAGGTACAAAAAAATCAAAGAAACTACTCACATGACAATGGTGAATCACCCCATAAGTCAACCTAGTGTGATTATACATAAAGTACAGAAACCACTGATCAATTTTGTTCTTAGGAAAAAGTGGAGAATCAAAATAAACCTCATAGATAAGTATATAAAATTTCTACTAACTGCAGCCTTTGGCAGGATGGTTCAGTTGATTGAAGCATTATTCTTAAAATTCTATATTCTAGAATCTAAGGGCCTAGGTTTGGTTCTTATGCTAATATTGTCATGGGTCAGGCTAGCAACACCTGAGGAAGAGAGGAGAATAATCTCTCAAAATGTTATGCATATATTAACTTAAAGCTGGCAATACTCACTATATGTACGCCACACACAGCAAGCTAGAGTAATCAATGGATGCCAAAAGGCTTGTGCATAAAATCCCCATCTAATGCCTACTCATCCAATATCCCCAGACTAGTTTCTGGCTTGTGGTCTTCATCAATGAGGAGCCTTGGATCTGAGAGCACTGCACCTAGATCTTAGGATCTAATGCAACCCTCCAGCAACCACCTTTTATCTCCATTTAACTACAAAACTATGGGATTTAAATTGAAAACACCTTAATGTTTTCAATCCAAGCCCATTAGCCTATATAGTCATATGCCAAAAACTAGTCTGGGAATATTAAATGAGTAGGCATTAGATGGGGATTTTATGCACAAGCCTTCTGGCATCCATTGATTACTCTAGCTTGCTGGGTGTGGCATACATATAGTGAGTATTGCCTGTTTTAACAACAGTTATACACAAGCATAAGAGACGGTGGTCATGTGATGTTTATTGACTTAAAACCAATCCTGCCTAATAGGATAGTGGTGGCTATGGTTATTAAGAACCAAAGACACCAAAATGTATGAGTACTGAACTGGGGTCAGACCCATATGACTATATAGGCTAATGGGCTTGGATTGAAAACATTAAGGTGTTTTCAGTTTAAGACTCATAGTTTTGTAGTTAAATGGAGATAAAAAGTGGTTGCTGGAGAGTTGCATTAGACCCTAAGATCTAGGTGCAGTGCTCTCAGATCCAAGGCTCCTCACTGATGAAGGTTACAAGCCAGAAACTAGTCTGGGGATATTGGATGAGTAGGAATTAGATGGGGATTTTATGCGCAAGCCTTCTGGCATTTATTGATTACTTTAGCTTGCTGTGTGTGGCATACATATAGTGAGTATTGCCTGTTTTAACAACAGTTATACACAAGCATAAAAGGTGGTGGTCATGTGATGTTTATTGGCATATACTAACTTGTGTGCTATTATTAATACTTGAATATAAGTGAAAATTTAAATAAATTTTTCTAAAGATATTCAATACTTAATATCAGATTATGGAAATAGTCCTATATACAATTACAACTATAACACCATCATCACAAACCTTCAGGAAAACATATTGGTTAAGTAGCTGTAATTTAGGAAATTGAGCTTTTTGTAATCTGTAATCACAATTAACCCAAACTTCATAAATATTGAAATGCCTAGACAATAGATTAGACCTTTTTCAATGACAGTTTAGTTGCTCTCTGAATTTTTCAGTAGTCAGTTAGCTCTCCTGAAATTGCAATAAATTAACTCATTATAAATGTAAACATTTACATCTAGAATAAAGTCAGAATAAGTCAAGATTACTTGAACTATATATTCATTTTTAATCTTAATAGGATGACATCAAAATGGGTACATTTTCATCACAATTTTTCTCTCAGAGACTTAACAAGGACTTCATATTGTTTGCAAAAGTAGCTGTAAAAATGATCTGATCCTTTTTTATTATTATAGGTATGGAAAAATCTCTCACAATCTGAAATTTCTCTGGATGACACTATGCCTTTGTTTGATAATCTTGATATATGACTCAAGAAACCTAGTTCATTTGTTTTCAGAATACTTTTCTTCAAAGTAATCATTGTAGCTTTGACTGTATATTCTTAATTTAATAATTTCTGATGTGAAAAATGTTCTATTATGCCGACCAATGAGCATCATTAACATAAGTTATCATCAATCCCTTGACACCAAGAAATATGACAGGATCCAATCCCTTAATGTCTTGAATAAAAAACTCCATCTGTCAATTTTTGAGTAGAATCTTTTTTCTATATATTACACAAATAATTTGAATATTTACAAATCACAAAAATGAGTTTTCAAATTGTACTGATTTTAAACATTTATTTATTTTTTTAAATTTCAAAATAAAATTGTATATATAACAATGGATCATATCACCATTGGATGTAATTTACCTATTTATAACTAAGAAGAATGAAATATTAGATATTTGAATTTTATATTATTCAAAAAGAATATATTTAGGATTACTTATCATCAAAGAAAGAAATTTCTAATGCGTAGTCTATTTACTATTTTAACAAAAACTATTTGCTTTTATATTCTGCTTCATAATCAGGACAAACTTTTTCTAAGAATTGATCTTTTAAAAGTAAAGTATTTTCAAAGACAATCTACTATTAGTGACATCGTTTTGGGTTTAAAAATAAATCTTTTTTTTTTCTTAACAAAAAGATTGCACGATAATCATTAATTTGTAAACTAATTCAAGTTTTTTTTTACATATCTACAATGTTTAGTAATTTGTCCTCAGGCTAAAACTCACTAAAATAATCAGCCAATCAGAGATTAGCCATCCCCTTCATAGGGTACTATCAATCACGTATAAATGTCCATATAATGCTAAAATTTTCAAGGTTTGTTTTTAAATTAATTAACAAAGCAGGAAAAAAGAAAATTGCAAACCATTGCAAACTGTAATATAAGATTATAAATAGGCTTAAGCAATGTAGAAAAGATAGTGATTACAGTGCCATCATAATGCTAAAACATCAAAAATCTGAGTGGAGTCACCACTAAGCTTAAAAATCTGATTAAATAAAATTGTTAGTTTGCTCTGACTTTTAGCGGCCACAACTATTTTGCTTATTTTTAAAAAATTGAATTATATTTTATTTTCATCCTACATGCAGAAATTTGCATTTACTTTTTAAAAGTTGAGCTCTATTTTATTTGTACTATGTAATTGTAAAGTACATCTAACTATAAATGAATTTTTACATGAAGGTTAATAAAAAAAAAACTTACGTTTTTATGAGCAATTTTGAGCTAGGTTATAAACTATTAAATATTTCTTTTAGAAACAGAAACTATTAAATATTAACATTCACATGTAGCAAAACTTAAAATAATTTGCCAATGCACTTTATTGTTCGCGAGACTGATGTTAACAAACGAGTGATCATAGACGGGTGTCATTTTTGCCGGGAAAAATGTGCTACATATTTCGACAGAAATCCAGCACTTGTTGGCAGATTTGATGACAATGGTGGAACCACGAATAGTGGAGATAGATGAGTCATATTTCTTTCACCAAAAACACCTTAGAGAGGCAGTGAGAGAAGGCCATTGGGTGTTCGGTGGGAAAGAGAGAGAGTCAAAAAATGTTTTTAACAGAAATTGAAGATAAATCAGCTGCCACTCTGGAACTGCTCATACAGCAACACATTTTATCTGGTATGCATATAATCACTGATGGATGGTGTGCTTATAGCAATATAAGTGGTTTAGATAAAGGGATATACCTTCACTCTGTCATCATCCATCAAGACAACTTTGTTGACTCGGACAACAAACTTATCCTCACTAATAATGTGAAAAATATGTGGATGAAAGCAAAGCGTAAGCAAAAATACCAATTTGGTATCAGCAGAGCTTTGCTTTCATCCTACCTGCAGGAATTTGCATTTAGGGATATGCACAAAGGTGTCACCGTTTTCGGGAATTTCCTCGTGGCATAGTTCAAAACTACGCATAAAAATATGTTTTTTAAAAAATTTGTTATTAACCTTCATGTAAAAAATACATTTATAGTTAGATATACTTTACAATTACATAGTTTGACAAAAATATAGTTCAATTTTTTAAAAATAGAGAACGAAATAGTTGTGGCCGCTAAAAGTCAGTTTTACCTTAAATCCATTTCTGGCATGAAAATTTAATCATATTTATATTGTAACAATTTTATTATTCGTGGTAAAATTATTTATAAACATTTGTATTTTTTTTTTTTTACTGAAAGATTTTGTTTCTCACATAAATATTTAGAAATATTTTTATGTACGTAATTTGAATCAATTAAAAAAATGAAATATATAATAGATTCATATTTTATTAGTATTTAATATAGCAATAAAATCATTTTTAATAATAGTGATGATGATGATGATGATAGCAATAATCGTAGAATGTAGGTATGTTTGAATGTTTTAACATATTTTTAATTAATAAAGGAGAAATGCATTATTAACTATGTAAACATATTTATTTAGTTAAGAAAAATGATTTATTTTATCTAATTTAATTTTTAATAAAAAAAATTGTATAATATATAATATTTTTTTAATTGTAACATGCATTTAAGAGTTGAGAATTCTAAAACAAAAACATAGGTGTGTGTACATATCTTTGGATAAACACTATAAGTTCCTGGAGGTGAAACGTGAAGGTGAATTAGATATCCTAAAAATGAAAAGATAATAATCTTTGTAAATTGAAACTTAAAATAGATGAAATTCTCCATACAGTAGTGCCACTCACTGCAAGCCAGAGTAATGAATGGATGCCAAAAGGCTTGTGCATAAAATCTCTATTTAGCACCTACTCATCCAATATCTCCAGACTAGTTTCTGGCTTGTGGCCTTCATTAGTGAAAAGCCTTGGATCTGAGAGCACTGCACCTAGATCTTAGGATCTAATGCAACCCTCCAGCAACCACCTTTTATCTCCACTTAACTACAAAAATTTGAGAATGAAATTGAAAACACAATAATATTTTCAATCTAAGCTCATTAGCTTATATAGTCATATAGGTCTGAACTCAGTTTAGTACCCATCCATTTTGGTGTCTTTGGTTCTTTAATAACCATAGCCACCACTATCCTATTAGGCAGAATTGGTATTAAACCACTGAACATCACATGATCACCATTTTCTATGCTTGCTCATAACTGTTATTGCCTGTTTTAATAACAGTTATGAGCAAGCATAGAAAATGGTGATCATGTGATATTTGGTGGTTTAAATTGAAACTTATAAATATATATCAGTTCATTTGAAAATGTCTATTTCATCATCTACTTGCCTTCTTTTTTATGTATCTGTTTCAAAAAAAAAATTTTCACATGTGAACATTTAATGTTTATGGACTGCTCAAAAGTTAATTTGTTTGAAGGACTAATAAACTACCATTGCCTTTTCCCATCTGGCCTGACAAATATCTATGAGACATTTATTTTAGAATAATCTACTAATTATTTTATGAAGAAAATATTTTATATTTTCTGCCATAGAATTTTTAAAAGGCTTTCCAAAAAAAAAATGGCTAATTGACTTTCATCAGATTCTTCTACTTGATAGATAACACAGTATGAACAGTAGACAAAAGAACTTCCCCTTCACATATGCTTGTTAATGAATTTTTTACAATGTACACCTTCACCCATTTATATCCAGGTATCACCGTAGGCCAAGAAATGCTAGAGTCAGTTTGTGGACTTCATTTACATTATGATTGCATCATTGATATAATTTGTTTTAAATTAATAATTATATTTATATCACATACACTACATTTTTGGTGTGTGAAAGTATTAATATACTCATCAGTGGAAAACTGAATTCAGATGGATTGTATGAATTAAATTTATATTTCAGTAATGGATTATCTTTGTTTTTGTATAGTGTGTTTTCAAAGATGGAGTGAGTTTATATTTACAGTGAGATGTTAAGGTTTTTTATTTAAAATATTTTTGTGAGTTGATATATTTTCTTAACTTAGATGTAGTTATAAATTTATTTAAACACACATTGATTATGTAAGTAATATTTACTAAGGATATAAACCTCAAGAGTATGTGCTTGAAAAATCTGAAGGTAGGGACCTCTACAGGTCTTAACCACAAGCTTATGCTCGTTTCTTCCAAAGTGTACGCTTGTGGTTAAGACCTGTAGAGGTCCCTACGTTTGCATTTTTCAAGCGCATACTCTTGAAGTTTATAGCCTTAGTAAATATAACTTAGATGTAGATAAAGAAATACACAAATAATTTTTTTATAGTGAATCCATTTAAATATAAAATAAAATGGAATAGCATATGAAATTGCTCTTATTATCATTACTTACGAAGATATATATATATATATATTAGTTTTTATATTATATTTATAGAAATATTCTAAAGTCTTAGCTTTAGAATAATAATTATATTTAGTGGAACTAAGAGTGATTTAGTTAGATCACCAAACTTAAAGAAATTTATTCCTGATTTATCTAAAACTGATTTTTATATTAAAAAAATTGATGCTTATTTCATAAGGATTGTATTGATAAATGTAGAGTACGGAAATTATATTTTACTTTTATAAAAATATTTAACTGAATCTAAAAGTTATTGCATATAAAAAGAACTGGAAACATCAAATAAATAATGAAAAATAGAGTCATATATCACATGACCCCACTTTTTTTTAAAGCTTGTAAAATATAAACAAAGAGCTTTGCTAATTACTCAACAAGCTTTGTGATAAATGCTTAGCAAATAAAGCATTTAAAATATCTATCAGAAACCACACCCAAACTCCATATCAATGGTTTTGTGCTTTGGCACTCCTCAGTGAGGTGCTAAGGTAGTTTCAGGAGTTTCATGATAAATGCTTCACAAGAGAAAGCATTTAAAATATCTCTATCAGAAACCATACCCAAATCCCAGAATGGTTTTATGCTTTGGAACTTCTCAGTGAGGCGATAGAGTAGGGGTTTGTTTGTGGTTTCTGATAGAGATACTTTAAATGCTTTCTCTTGCTAAGCATTTATCACAAAGCTTGTTGAGCAATTAGCAAAGTTCTTTGATCAAATAAATATCTTGAATTTCTCTAAAATAATAAATATTTACTTATTAACTTTTTAATTTTTTTATAATTTATAAATATTAATAAAACTTGAATATATTTATTAATTAAATTAGTCTTCAAATTTTTTATTAAGATAATGTTACTTATCATTAATTTATTTGGTTACATATTAAAGAAATAAATCGTTAACCCATATTAAGCTCTGGGACATTTGACTAAACACATGATTATTTTGAAGAGTGATTAGAATATGTATTTAGTCATGGCATTCTTGAAAATTTAGTATTACACATTCATTATATGTACACATTTTAGTGATGATATTTGCTTAACATACGAGAAATACATACATAAAATTTGTTTATATTTTATTTGACTAAACTCAAATTCTGTCATTGCCTATATTATATTTATTTATTTAGTTTAGATATCCTTTGTCTCCATATTACATCGATGATGGCATTCTATATACTTATGTCCTTCATATTTATTACATCTAAAGACTCCTGCACACCCATTTACCAATAAAGCATTTGATTTTCCGACATATAGTCATTTAGTAGATTTGTATACTTATCCCATTTACCATTATACTATTTGGCTTGCTCAATGTATAGCTTGATAACATAAATATTATATATTTGCTTATTAATAGCTTATTACCATTTAAGCCATTTATTTACCATTACAATGTATGTGAATTAGTGCTTTCAGTGCTAAGCATTGAAATAATTCATAATCTATGGGCATATATTAACAGCAACAAAAAAATATGCAGAAATCCAAAATTTGAAACACTTCTAAATTCAAATATTTTGAATTAGATATAATTGGTGTATAGTAATAATAACAAGTCAGATGTCACATGACTTATATATAGCTTGCACTTACAAATATGTAAAATTAAGAGCATGCTAATAGCTCTAAACAAGCTTTTTTTTTATTTATGATAAATGCTGCTACAAGAGAAGACATTCAAATCATTTTTATCTTGGATTGTCCCCATCCCCAGACCGGTTTCGACCTATGGGTCTCTTCAGTGAGGAGTTGGGACATTAGATTTAAAAAACCAACTCAAGCAAAGCATTTATCTAAAAGTTAATTGTTAGAAGAAGATCTGAAACTTTTAGACATCTACATGTATTTAAAGTCAGCTCTCCAACTGAAAAAATCATATGGGCCTGAACTTAATTCAGATACTCCATATATTAGTAGGCTTAGCCATTTAATTTAGCCAAAGCCACAACAGCAAAATATAGCATGCTCTTCATTTTACATATTTGTAAGTGCAAGCTATATATAAGTCATGTGACATCTGACTTGTTATTATTACTATTATTATTTTGCTGTTGTGGCTTTGGATAAATTAAATGGCTAAGCCTACTAATATATGGAGTATCTGAATTAAGTTCAGGCCCATATGATTTTTTCAGTTGGAGAGCTGACTTTAAAGACATGTAGATGTCTAAAAGTTTCAGATCTTCTTCTAACAATTAACTTTTAGATAAATGCTTTGCTTGAGTTGGTTTTTTTAAATCTAATGTCCCAACTCCTCACTGAAGAGACCCATAGGTCGAAACCGATCTGGGGATGGGGACAATCCAAGATAAAAATGATTTGAATGTCTTCTCTTGTAGTAGCATTTATCATAAATATAAAAAAAAAGCTTGTTTAGAGCTATTAGTATGCTCTTAATTTTACATAATTGGTGTATATGTAAATATTTAAGAATAGTGCATTTTTGAGGCCTAACACCAAAAAATATTGCATTCATTAAAGTAAAAAACACATGCTACAATAATGTAACATTGAAGTGTTTTTGAAATAAAATTAAACTATTTTTTTAATTAAATATATCATGAGTAGAATTCATTGTTATGCTATCAAAATTTTAACAATCCATATGAATATTATTAATTCAATTGGTTTGTGATGGGTATAGTCCAATCTTTTTTCATTGATATACCTTTGTTGGACTGTTTCCAGAAATTATAATCTTCATATTACCAAACTCTTGTTAATGTCATCTGTCTTTTGAGAGTTTATTTACTTTATATAATTCATGGGAAGCTTCATTTAATTCGTTTTCAGTCAAACTTATATGTTGTAACTGTCAATAAATAGCTCAATAATGAATTACAAATCAAGTGTTGGTGGCCTAGTGGTTAGCATGGTTGCCTTCCAAGCAGCTGGCCCGGGTTCGCTTCTCTGTCAACGCATTTGACATGTGAAAAAAAAAATAACGAATTACAACGCAATTTAATAATATTGTGAAAAGTTATTCAAAGTTCAGTAGATGACGTGAATTAAAGTTAATAAATTATCAATTACATTAAAGAACATTATATTGATTAATTGATATACTCCATTATTCTTTATATATATAAAACCTTAAATATCTTATGTTGTATTCTTCGGAATATTTATACTTCAACTTGCTAATCATTGGTCTATTATAAATTTAATTTATGGATTTAAAAATTTATAATAATTTTTTTTATTAAAAATAACGATTTATTTAAACAATTGATACAACTTCATAAAATGATGATTACATGAATACCAAGTGATGTCAAAAGATAGATGAGAGGTGAATACATACATGATGTGACCTGAGAAACCACGTGCAACATCGAGCCTCAAGGTTTTTGAATCAACGCTTCAGTAGAGTTTTAGATCTGTCCATCACTTTGTCACAGTTGAGCAATTATGCATGCCTCTTTGAGCACTAAAAGATACATCAAAAATTCCCTATCGGTCAGTTCAAGTCTAAGCGTCTTGAGATTGATAATAATTGAAGAAAAATAAGGGACATATGATTGTAAAAAAAAATGTAAAAGTTAACAAACTATATAAGACATTGAGGAAATGGTTGGTTAAAAAACAAGAATTAGTATGAAAAAAACCCAAAAAGAATGTGTAAAAAAGAACCAATTTTAAAGAAGAAGAAATTAAATGGCTATATTTGAACTGGATAACAGCAATGAAAATAAAAATATGCTCCAAAGTTTCTTCTTTTTCTGTTTAATCTTAGCTTCAGTTATATATACATTTCACCATAGCTTTTTTTTTTTTTTTTTAAAGCCCTGCGCAATTTGCCATAGTTGTTAGAGTATCGAACTATTGATCAGGAGGTCCCAGAATTGATTCTGGCATTCGCAAAGTCTAAAGTTCGAACGTTTTGTGAACTTTGAAGCAATAAAGCCATAGACTTCCATTTTCTAAAGAACTAGTTTTTTGTCCGAACTAAATTTCACATACATAAAATAATTAACATTTTAATTATTTTTTTAATCTTTATGAATGCATAATTCATGTGCACATATGTTTTAGATATTTTTTTTATTTATATGTTTTTTGTTTTATGTTTAGATTAATTATGCATTGCCAAAGATTATAAACATTAGGCGAAACAACGTTGATGGATATTTTTTTATGTATATGGAATTCGGTATTTTTTTGTTGTTGTTGTTTAAAGCAGAAGATGTGTGAAATTTATATAAATAAAAAACAAAATAAAAGAAAACTGTTTTGTTTATTCCAAGGTGAGAGATCTTTTAAAAGATGTGATTAAGAAAACCCAGCTTATAGGAATGATTTAAAACTGTGCATAAAGACTTATTTTTACATGCACACGTCAAAAGTATTTCCTTTAAAATTGTAAAATCTAAGAGCTTAATTTTATAATAATCTTTACATTCTTTAACATATTGAAAATTATCTTTTGAATGGGTATTTTTTAATTCTTTTTTTTTTTTTAAATTATTAAAGATATTATTAACAAAAGAAGTAATTACAACTATTATATTCTTTTTTTTTTTTTTAATGAAAAAAGAATTTGACGAGTTTTAACAATAGTTTTCCATTTTCAAATATTTTAACCATTTCCTTGAATATATTTTATCATTGGCTCTAAGTTAAATCTATTTCAATAGATTTTTAACTTTTTAGTTTATATTTCTTAAGAACATTTATCATTTTTAGCTTTAGTAAATATTGATTATTCAATATTTTTTTAAATATAAAAAAAATCAACTTATATAATTTGATACTTAAAATAAAACCTCTAGGCAAGCCATCTTGCTTCTAGAAGAGAAGGTTATTCATGCATGTGACCGTTTTCAAAAAACTAAGTCCTAACATTAGGTGAGTAAAAGTTCCCATGAATAAAATTTCTATTGGCAAAGGTCTTATTCGTATATTTTAAAGCGGAGAAAAATCATTATTGTATAATTTAATAAATCGCTTACAATTTTCGGCTTCTAAGTACTTAAAAAATAAAAAAAACTTAATAAAGTTTAGAAATAATATTTTCTTGGGAAAAATATATATATAAATCTGTACAGTCAATAAATCTCTTTCTTAAATTAATAAATAATCAGTTAATAAATAAAAAATTTAAAATATATAATGAAATCATTGTTTTTATTTCTTTTTCTTTAAATTTCTTTTTATCCTACTTAAGTTTTCATTATTAATATTATCATTTATATCTATTTGAATACGTGGCTTATTTAATTTAGTGATTAAATTTTTAAGCCAATCCTTATAATTTACAGATTCCGTATTTATATAGCAGAATATTTTCCCTCGCTATGTCTGGTAACAAAATAGTCTTATTATGGAAGGCATGCTTTCCTTCATCATAAGAGTTACGTTTATTCTTTGGGCTCAAATAAATGATACAATTGGAATTATGATCGATAAATCTTGAGTTTTAGAATCTAACAATCACTGCGTTAACCCACAGAGGGCATATAAGTTATCGTTGGATCATACTTTGTCTGGTTCCCTCGTTGCACCTGATTAGTAATTGTTTGCTTCCTATACAACCTGCAGACACTTTCGTCTTCCTAGTAGTGTTATGAAAGGAAAATGTTCTTTGATGGATATTTTTAGTTGAGAAAAATATATAAGATATTAAATATTACGATTTATATATTTAGATATTTGCATATTTGTTTGTGAATATGTACAAAAATTGCCAATACACTAATTTTGAAAACATATTTATTGAGCCAGTGAAGTCTTTCCTATATTTTTAATAAGAAAAACTTAAAACGCTTAAATCTTGTAGTTGGTATTAACATTATTTTCTAACCATATATAGATTTTAATAATTTCGTGTGATTAAATGGTCATTCAAAAAGATGGCGTAAAAATTAAGAATAATTTTTTACTAATACAAAAAAATATGTAATAAAATTGTAAAGTGTAATTATTGTGTGTTCGTGTTTTTCTTCTAAAATATCTGCAAGCATTCCTACTTGACTATTTTTATTAATCTATGGTATATATATCTTTCATATTATTATATATTAACATATTTTTTTGTTTTAACAATGAACTATATATATAAACAGATGCAAGGAAATTAAATTTTTAAACATTACATGAATTTTAATCGGTTGTTAAACTCTATAATTATAAGGGATTTGAACACAGACATTCAATCTCTGTTTAGCTATCATCTCTATTTCAGACAATCGATACATATAACCACATACATGTGAAAAAGCTAAATTATCTCCAAAATAGTATTTCGTGCTAAACCAGCACTCATCAGTTGGTCCAGATCATCATCTCCCATACATATATATAATTAGTGCTTGGTATATATTAAGATATCAAATCTTCAAATTTTAATAGACAGGCTTCAATCTACTCCAACTCTTCAGCTATCCATACCATTGAAAATCTGTTGATGGAATGACCAAATCCCTTGTTAATGCCAATATTAATGTCATGCCCATGTTGATTTTAAGTCACTCTGACCCTTCATGTATAGAACCTTGTCCAGATATTATATTGGAGATCATTTATTTTTTTCACATGTGTGTGGTCATGTGAATTAGTTGTACGAGATAGAGTGAATAGTTAAAGGGGACGTGAAAGTCTGTGTTTAAATCTCTTATAATTACGTTTAAAACTCGAAGTATATGAATTATGCTTGTATTTCAAATATTACAAATTTCAGCCTGTGTGCTGCTTATCACTCTTCAGTATTTAAACAGTAAAATCCCCATGCATGAGACCTACAGTGACTTATAATCAACATGGATGTGACAATAATATTGGCATCAATAAGGGATTTAAGTGTTCCATTATCAGATTTTCAATGGGTATGGTTAGTTGAAGAAACCTGTCCATTAAAGTTTGAATATTTGTTACCCTAATAGAAACTGAGCACTGATTATATATCTGTGTGTGGAAGATGATGGTCTGCACTACCTGATAAGTGCTGATTTTTCACATGTATGTGGTCATGGGTATTGGTTATATGAGATACATTGTGGATAGCTAAAGAGACCTTGAAAGTCTGAGTTCAAATCCTTTAAAATTACATTTAAAATTCCAAGTATATGAATAATCCTTGTATTTCAAATAAACTCTATAATGTTGTTTAAACTTTTTAAAAAGCTATATTGAATTGTTAATATTTGCATCTCTTTAATATTTGCCTATTATTGAAACTATATAGATATTTTCTCCATGCATTTTTGGTCACAGTTTCTTTTAGTTTTTTTGTATCTTGACAGCCCAATTTTTTTGCCTTTGCTGTTGTTGTTGTTCTGTTATTTTTTCTAAAAATAACATTATTTCTGTTTCATGAACTTGATGACAGCATATATTCCTAAGAATAAGTTTAATTTAATTTCATTGACACTTCAGATTGAATATAGTTCTAGATTTCTCTCCTTCTAATTTTTGTCATATGTACCAAATATAGAAGCTTTCTCCATCATATAATTATGTTCCTAATACTAATGATTATAATTACACTTTGAATTACAAGTGTCAAATTAACTCAACCCACATCTTTGATAGCATCCACTTTAGATAAATATAGTAATCACTATTAATAATCATTTACTAAACTAGAGATTGTCTCTAGCACAGATATAAACTTTAAAACTCAATTAAAGATTAATATGTCTGATTTTTTAAAATTAAGCACACAAACACATGGAGTTATTCACATTTCTTTTTCCTGTATGTAATATCTTTATAAATATATTAAATAAATTCAATATTATGACATATTCTTTTAAATTCATATAAATAAGGATACAATAAAAGAAAAATGACCCCCAAGATGCATTTCATGCTGAACCAGCACTCATCTATTGGTCCAGGTCACCATCTTTCATATATATCTTTATTATATTAAAAATATTTCTCTCTATATTAAATAATTACACTTTGAATTACAAGTGTCAAATTAACTCAACCCACATCTTTGATAGCATTCACTTTAGATAAATAAAGTAATGACTATTATTAATCATTTACTGAACTAAAAATTGTCTCTAGCACAAATATAGACTTTAAAACTCAATTAAAAATTAATATATCTGATTTTTTAAAAATTAAACACATAAACATGTGTAGTTATTCAAATTTCTTTTTCCCACGAGCAATATCTTTATAAGTATATTATAAACTCAATATTATTGCATATTCTTTTAAATTCATATAAATAAAGATAAATAAAAGATAAATGACCTCCAAGATGCATTTCATACTGAACTAGCACTCATCAGATGGTCCAGGTCACTATTTCTCATATATATCTTTATTATATGAAAAATATTTATCTATATCCAATACTTACATTTTGAATTACAAATGTCAAATTAACTCAACCCACATTCTTAATGTCAACTTTGGATAAAGAATAGTAATGACTATTATTAATTGTTTATTAAACTAAAGATTATTGCTTTAAAGATAAAAATAAACTAAAGGCTTATTGCCTGAAGGATTATGATATTTTCCCTAATGATCCTAATTTTTCAGGAACAATATTAAAACTCATCTGACCAATATCTACTTATAAAACAATTAAACATTCAGTTATTGTTTCATAAGTAGATATTGGTCATATGAGTTTTGAAATTGTTCCTGTAAAATTAGGATCATTAGGTAAATAATATTTTAATTTGCAAAGAGCAGATAGTTGAAAATTGAAATAAATTGAGATACTGACAAATCTCTAGTGCTCGTTAAATACTTAACCAACAGCCAATCAGATGTCAGAGATAGCTGTCCAAATGACATCCAAACACACAACAAAGATTTTACGAGAAAAGGGCAGCCACCCTTTTCTCAACTTTTCTTTCTATATATCTAAGCCAGTTGGAATCTTTGTTGTGTGTTTGTGTTTGGATGTCATTTGGATAGTTATCCCTGACATCTGATTGGCTGTCAGTTAAATATTTAACGAGCGCTAAAGATTTGGCAGTATCTCGATTTATTTCAGTTTTCAACTATCTGTGCTTCACAAATTAAAATATTATTTTCATACTTTACTGCTAGTTATGTATTCTAAAAACTACTTCATAGTAAATCATAGGATTCTGCATTGTATGTTTATGATTTAGACTCAGTGAGTTAATAGTGAAGATATTTAAAGCTTCAAGCTTTCAAACCGAAATGCTTATGACTGACTTAGTTACTTAATTTTTATTTGGTTAAAGATTTATAATTTGATAATTATAAATCTTTAACCAAATAAAAATTAAATAATTAAGCACCAATAGCTTAGTAATAAAGTTGATCAATGATTTCTGGTGAAATTTCTTTCAAACAAATTTTTAGAAAAAATAAATTATAGATGTATTTACTAACATCCAGTTCATCATACACTCTTGAAATATATAAATAGAAACCCATGAAAGCTCCCTCAATATGTATTTCATGTCAAACAGTACTCATAAGTTATCCCAAATCATAATGTCTAACAAATAATTTTTTATTTGATTGGTATTTATCAATAATAAATTTTTGAATTTTGATTTATATGTGTCAAACTTAATCCACTCACAACTTTGACACAAACCAAATTAGATAAACATATCAATGATTACTATTAATCATTTATTAAACTGGAGATTATCTCTAGCATAGATATAAACTGTAAAGCAGTTAAAGTTTAATGTATCCATTTTTAAATTAAAAACATGTTCATGAAATAATTCAACTTCATTCTCTATTTCCATGTGTAACATTTTCCCATCACACCTTCCATATGAATAAAGACACATGAAAAAAATAATGATCCTCAGGATGCATTTTGTGCTGACCTAGCACTCATCAGTTGACTCAAGTCAAACATATTATTAAGTCAGCTTTCACGGACTTGGGGAAAATTAAATTCAAGGAAGTCTTATAAAAAGTCTTAGTGCATCAGTAATTAATCTAATTGAAATAGATGATAAGAGTTATTGATTAGTCCTATGCTCCAGTCCATATGTTGCAGCATATTATAAACACTGGATAACTTACAAATACTCCGTAGTTTTCTGTGTATATGAACACTTTTCTGAAAAGATTTTTATAGCAATCAACTCTTCCAAAATATAGCATAAAATAGCTAAATAAATCAAACTAATGACAAAAGATGCAATCCTATTAATTTATAGATGTATAGTACACTCACATATTGTTATTCAATAGATAATTTTGCAAAAAAATGAATATACAGTCTATTTGAACTTACTGG
Source organism: Epiperipatus broadwayi (assembly GCA_028023455.1). NCBI lineage: Eukaryota > Metazoa > Onychophora > Udeonychophora > Euonychophora > Peripatidae > Epiperipatus > Epiperipatus broadwayi. The sequence continues at coordinate 3,721,245 of JAQFVV010012454.1, forward strand.
CATTCAATCAATTAAAATGAACTGGTTTGCTTCAAGTTGCTTCCTAGAATTAGTGAAGATTTAGCTCATAAAAATGGCTAAAAGTAAATCAACTGAACACACTTTTTAGAGTATCTTTTATGGACCTATTAACTTTATAATTGAAAAAATGTTTCATTTTGGCTATACCAGTCAGTTTGCTGCTAGATGATCTCCCCCCAAAAACTTAGTCAGTACTGTATTATCCTAAATAATAGAGATGGGAAAAGATAATACGAAAAACCATTCACAAAGCAAAATAGGAATAATAAATTGTCAGATGCATATATAATTGTAGTTTTCCAAATAAGTGAGCCACAGAAATTGTAAAACATGGTCAATATGTTCTTAATTTCTACTTAGCAGATTTTTATCATATATTCGACTTTTTAATTCCCAAGATTATATATATATATATGAAAAACAAAAAAAAAAGTTAAAAACTTGCATACGCTTGTATTTATGACTATAGATGGCGTTATACCAAACACCTTCAAGCGTTTGTTTACATAAACGTCAGAGCGAGTATTTCACTATCTCTAACTTAATTTCCACCTTCATATCATGATTTCAAGCTATTTGCTATCGTCAGTGAAGGACAGGATTAAGAAACTAGATCGAAAACACAAACTCTGAGCGTTTAAGAAACAATTTCTATTCAGCTTGCAAGCGTGAATCTTTTAGACACATAATGTCTTCAAACTCAGAATAGCATGCCAGATAGCTACATGGGTCTGATATCAGTTCAGCATCACCACATAGTAGAAGCCTCTGCAATATATATCATTGCAAGAAAGACCTCAAAGGTACATTTATGAAAAACAAAAAACACAAGTTAAAAACTTGCATACGCTTGGATTTATGACTATAGATGGCGTTATACCAAAAACACCTTCAAGCGTTTGTTTACATAAACGTCAGAGCGAGTATTTCACTAACTCTAACTTAATTTCCACCTTCATATCATGATTTCAAGCTATTTGCTATCGTCAGTGAAGGACAGGATTAAGACACTAGATCTAAAACACAAACTCTGAGCATTTAAGAAACAATTTCTATTCAGCTTGCAAGCGTGAATCTTTTAGACACGTAATGTCTTCAAACTCAGCATAGCATGCCAGATAGCTACATGGGTCTGATATCAGTTCAGCATCACCACATAGTAGAAGCCTCTGCAATATATATCATTGCAAGAAAGACCTCAAAGGTACATTTATGAAAAACAAAAAACACAAGTTAAAAACTTACATACGCTTGTATTTATGACTATAGATGGCGTTATACCAAAAACACCTTCAAGCTATCTGGCATGCTATGCTGAGTTTGAAGACATTATGTGTCTAAAAGATTCATGCTTGCAAGCTGAATAGAAATTGTTTCTTAAATGCTCAGAGTTTGTGTTTTAGATCTAGTTTCTTAATCCTGTCCTTCACTGATGATAGCAAATAGCTTGAAATCATGATATAAAGGTGGAAATTAAGTTAGAGATAGTGAAATACTCACTCTGACATTTATGTAAACAAATGCTTGAAGGTGTTTTTGGTATAACGCCATCTATAGTCATAAATACAAGCGTATGCAAGTTTTTAACTTGTGTTTTTTGTTTTTCATAAATGTACCTTTGAGGTCTTTCTTGCAATGATATATATTTCAGAGGCTTCTACTATGTGGTGATGCTGAACTGATATCAGACCCATGTAGCTATATGGCATGCTATGCTGAGTTTGAAGACATTACATGTCTAAAAGATTCACGCTTGCAAGCTGAATAGAAATTGTTTCTTAAACGCTCAGAGTTTGTGTTTTAGATCTAGTTTCTTAATCCTGTCCTTCACTGATGATAGCAAATAGCTTGAAATCATGATATAAAGGTGGAAATTAAGTTAGAGATAGTGAAATACTCACTCTGACGTTTATGTAAACAAATGCTTGAAGGTGTTTTTGGTATAACGCCATCTATAGTCATAAATACAAGCGTATGCAAGTTTTTAACTTGTGTTTTTTGTTTTTCATAAATGTACCTTTGAGGTCTTTCTTGCAATGATATATATTTCAGAGGCTTCTACTATGTGGTGATGCTGAACTGATATCAGACCCATGTAGCTATATGGCATGCTATGCTGAGTTTGAAGACATTACATGTCTAAAAGATTCACGCTTGCAAGCTGAATAGAAATTGTTTCTTAAACGCTCAGAGTTTGTGTTTTAGATCTAGTTTCTTAATCCTGTCCTTCACTGACGATAGCAAATAGCTTGAAATCATGATATGAAGGTGGAAATTAAGTTAGAGATAGTGAAATACTCACTCTGACGTTTATGTAAACAAATGCTTGAAGGTGTTTTTGGTATAACGCCATCTATAGTCATAAATACAAGCATATGCAAGTTTTTAACTTGTGTTTTTTGTTTTTCATAAATGTACCTTTGAGGTCTTTCTTGCAATGATATATATTGCAGAGGCTTCTACTATGTGGTGATGCTGAACTGATATCAGACCCATGTAGCTATCTGGCATGCTATGCTGAGTTTGAAGACATTACGTGTCTAAAAGATTCACGCTTGCAAGCTGAATAGAAATTGTTTCTTAAACGCTCACAGTTTGTGTTTTAGATCTAGTTTCTTAATCCTGTCCTCCACTGACGATAGCAAATAGCTTGAAATCATGATATGAAAGTGGAAATTAAGTTAGAGATAGTGAAATACTCGCTCTGACATTTATGTAAACAAACGCTTGAAGGTGTTTTTGGTATAACGCCATCTATAGTCATATATATATATTGAAGTGTGCAAAACAAAACAAAGGCAGCTCTCTATATTAGTGCCATCTAGAGTAGCTCTCTATATTAATGCCATCTATAGAAAATTTTAATAATCAATGGTGAATTGAAATACATTAATTTCTGGATTTTGCCTTTGACAACAAAGTTTGGAATTCACAGTTGAAAGTAATGTAATTATGCATCTAAGAGTCATCTCTATATTAGTGCCATCAATAGCAGCTCTCTGCATTAGTGCATCTATAAGTTTTATAATCAACAATTAACAGATGGAAATGAATTGAATTACATCTGTTTCTGGATTTTGCCTTTGACAACAAGATTTGAGATTCACAACTGAAAGTAATGTAATTATGCATCTAGCCACCATATTTAACTCCATTTTTCTATTCCTGCAAAGAGCCTGAAATTCAAAACACTCTATGGTGAAATGCATTATTGGGTGCTAGTTGCTGATCCTCTAAGCTTACCATAGTCAGTACTAAAATAGAAAAATTTGCTATTGAATAATATTTCTATAGTTTAATTTTCATTACACTATTCTCATACAGAGTATAGAATGTTTTCTATCCAATTTTAACACATTGTGGAGGGATGTAGTCATAAACATGTGATCAAAGTCATGTGGAAAAGATCAATAATCCCCCAAGATTCACATTTCATGCTGAACCATCATTCATCAGTTGACTCTGGTTACAATTTCTTGCACATATCTTTACCACTGTTCACCATATATTAAGATAGCAAATGACTACAGTTTAATTGATATGTCAAACTTGCAGCCCTCACAACTTTATCACGAATCACTTATAGAAAGTATATTAATATTTTTTATTAATCACTCATTAGACCAGAGATTATCCACTAATGAATAATATTATTCATTATTGGATAATCTCTAGTCTAATGAGTGGCTAATAAAGTTATTTAAGATCTGTTATTGTTTTATAATGCATATGTAAGCTGAGAGCAAAACAATTTGTTATTCAAAGCAAAATAGAAGCTAAGGCAATGAAGATAAGAAACCAAGTTTAAACTCTCTTTATGAGTATTGTTAGAAAAAGGAAGGTAAAACTTGGTATATATTTTTAATATAAGGCAATATGTATACATGTAAATGGCTATCCTAAAGATGCACCTCAGACTTTCTAGGACCATATTCATAAATGGAAAAATATGGGTGATTTAATCTGCAAGTTGTGTAAGGAGGGCACGGAAATATCAGGCTTCTGTTAATTGAATGTAAATGTCTGAAAGTAGAAAGGGTGCAAATAATGAAGTTGTGGAAGAACAAATATGAACAAAGTGATTATAGAGAATGTGGCTTATTGGTTTTTATGCTGGGTTTGGAAAAGATAAAAAGGTTTTAGATATAAAGGTCACGGAGTTGACAAAGATTATGTTGTGGAAATGGGATGGAGCAGGATAGAAAAGAATATGGGAAAACTTGAAGTGGGGAATGGAAAGGGAAGTCAAAGTGGCTAACAGGTTTCTTTGGGCGTAGTTGCTGACTCTCTATAAGGAGAAGTCACAGTGTGTCACATCAATAATGTTATTTTTCCTTCTTTTTTTTTCTTCCGAAAGTTTACATTTAATTCATTTTACAAGGTACTAAAAAAATTGGTAAAACTTTTGTCAAGCGTCGGTGGTCAAGAGGTCAGCACAGCCGCCTTACAAACATTTGTCCCGGGTTAGCTTCCCGGCCGTTGCTATGACACATGAAAAAAACTATCTGATAAATGATTGATTTAAAATATATAGACACACACACAAAAAGTAATTTCCTAAGAAGAAAAGTCAATAATTATATAGTTCGATATTTTTAAATATCAGTTTATCTTGGTAATTTCTAATGATAATAATAATAAGAAAAAAAACTATGATCGCAAACAAATGCAATTTTATAAATATAAATAGAGACATATTCGAATAATAATTGAAATTACAAAATTGATGTTTTTCTAATTGAATTTCTGTTTCTAACTTGGTTTGATTCAAATCACTGATCCTGTCATGAACTCGGGATTTAATGCTTTTAATTTATGAATGTAGTTAACAGATTATTAAAATCATTTGATCAAAGTGCTTTTATCTGTCTTGAATATGGAAGAGAATTATTTTTTATAAATTTTAAGTTTACTAATGATTTTTCCATTACTATTTGTACTTGATGGGAATAAATGAATGACCTCACTGTACTCTGTATAGGTTTAATTAAGAAGGCAGCTGACTGCAGAAGCTTATACAATTAATGTTCAGATGAGGAAATGATGTGATACGTTTCATCATCAATAGTGACTTGCTGTTATTAAGCTGATCAAATACTGTAGTTAAATAATAACTAAAATATGTACATATCTAATAATGGAAAGTTAATGATATAATAGAGATGTGATTTTTAGTAGCTAATTTGGTTATAACGATTACGTATACATTAATGCTCGTACACACATACACATAAACAAAATTATATATATGTAAATTGATTAGTAAATAGGATCACCGTTATTATATACGAAATTAGATTCACAGCTAAGGTAAATTGACATGTAGCAACCAGCGAAAACAATAGCAAACCTGTCCAAGCTACTACTACAGAAGGAGGCCCCCCTTGATCAATCATTCATGTTATGTATGAGTTAATAACTGGACATTATAGCTATAAGGGTAAAGCATCTACACAAAGCCTGTACATGATAACCCCTAGTATTCCTTAAATGTATGACAATTCTCCATTATCCTTTCACAGTATTCAAGATTCACTAGTGATTTGTTGTTTTGAAATGCGTCAAAACACTCTAGCTAAATAATAACTTTAAAAAAAAAAAATCTGATGATTGCTGTTTTAGCATGAAATACGTTTATTGGTGATTATTTATCTTTTCAATATATATGTATTCACGTGTATCAGTGTTATGAGATAGTGTGGAGAGTGGTGGGTCGTCTGAAAGTCTGTGCTCATATACCCTATATATTACATATATAAACACAGGTATATAATAAGCCTGTGTGTTTCAGTTGCTAATAAAGGGAAGTTAATATTGTGTTTGTCTGAAAGTTTGAGAGATGGTATTTTACGTATAATTTTATACGTTGGACTAAGTAATGCAATACATAATATTAAAAGTTAATATTATACAATAACTAATTTAATTATAGATTACATATGCATCTATTATATATGTTTGTGACCTGATTCAGTATCCTAATAATATGACAGTCCTCTTCTATCATTACCCCTATTAAACAATTATTTCTTTATTTCAACACTCTTCTCACCAATTTAGGTTATCCGAAGACCTTTACCATTTATTGACAAGTGCTAGATATTTATTTACTTACTACATATCATTATAATACAATATAAAATGAACTATGGTAAAAGGTCATGACACTATCTCATCTACAGATTCATCAGATTATTCATAGACATTATTGTCTATGTGGTAACAGTTTCATGAGCTACTGCACCCTCGTTGAGGGTGAGTTATGGTAAGGTTGTCATCCAGACTTTATGTTGATGAACTTGCTGATTAAGACAGCTCATTATAAAAATATATAATAAAACTATTAATACTTGTAATATGCTTTAAAAGTATATAGGTGAAGATAATAAAAAGTTTTAACATTCACCTTAGCGCATTTGGAGTATATTTACTCCATATTCATAGCCATTAGTATGTGTTAAAGTATTATGATCAATTGGCGAAGTAAATTATTCATTACAGAATCATAAAACTAACAATGTAAATTGTGGCAATGAGTGAAAGTCCTAGTCTTTCAAAATTAAAAATGATTATATGGTACTGGGTATCATAAAACTCTTCAAGTAGCAGGTATACCTGTACAGAGAAACTTTTTTATCGTCTAGTAATACCAGTAAAATTACTTCATCTTACATTGGGGATATATCAAAATCAAAAATGGAGATTCACTACCAATTAACTTTTCAGTGCAAGATTGATGTAAATGAGGCTCTTCTTTCTAATGATGAATATTTGACAAAAATTCTTGAATTTATATTGATTATTGATAAAATGCATTTAAAATCATGCGGCTACTATTGTGTCAATTTATCTTATAAAGCAAACAACTAGCTTCTATTGAAAGTACTTCCAGTTATATTGTAATAACCATTTGGATAGATAAATTTTATGTATGCAATGTTTATAACCCTCCCGATTCTAAAGTAGAATACATAAATGTGCTTTAAAAATCTTCTTGTTATAATATAAACAGAGTCAGGTAAAGTTTCAAGTTCCTATTATAAATCTTTTTCCATTTTCACAAAGCATGGGCTACCATTCAACATTTAAATTTGCTCTATAGTATATGCTTAAGAGACAATCATATAGTGTTTACTCATTTCTTATATTTCCATAGATCAAATTAAAATGATATAGATTGGATTTCTCCTGTTAACATAGCTTTTACTTCAAAGTAATTAATTCTATATAATAATTTTTTATGTTCATAATAACAACAAACCCCAACAAATGAGCTATTATAAGTTAATGGAGAAAATGTTCTTCGCAACATCAAAGGCAAAAGTTATCTCTGTTTACATGGATAAAACATTTTTGATTTTTATGAGAATAATAATCCATGGAAAATATTTACTTCAACATATATATAATATTTAAAGAAAAATGTTTTCAATTGATGACTAACCACAATTTTGGTTATTATATATAACTTTAAATAAAATCATAGGATATCCATAAATTAATTACTTTAATCAACCTCCTTTTAAAAAAATTAGATATAAATATTGGTTGAATTAATTAATTTATGGATGCTTAGCAATTTTATTTAAAATTAATTATACTTACCAAAATTGTGCTTTAAGTAAAAAAATATTTTTTGCTTTTTAGTGCATTTGTTATCAAATTAAATAAAAGAGATTTTATTAATCTATTTATTTAGAAAGGAGTTTGCTATTAACTGAAAGGAGACCCTTTGATTCCTCTTGGAGGCCTTAAAGGAACCGAGCAGGGCAAATTTCCTAATGTCCACTCCATACGTTCTTGTCGTTGCAGCTGTTATTACTATGTGATTATTCATATAGTATACGAACATGGATGGGCTGCTCACCAACATGCATTAGCCAGCATGGTGAGTTTATTGGTTTTTTACCTCTGAGTTTAAGATCAAGAAACACCATGGTCTTTCTTCTCAGTGCCTGATAAGGCAGAATGAATGTTTGTGTAAATGATAAATATTTTTCCAATACATATATACAATTATGACGGACAAAAATAAAGCATGGCCCTTATTCCCAGGAGGCTGTAAAGTCACCAACCCAAGGCAGCGGTTGGTGGCCGAAGGCAGAGGGTGCTAAGAATCCCCTGATTGCGGACCCAGGCTGCCATTTGATGACGACTTTTTATTTAGGTACTTACAACTGCAGATCACTTTCAAGTGAAGGAAGATGGCAAGAATTAGAAGAAGAACTGTCTTATATTAAATGGGACATTATTGGACTTTGTGAAGTTAGAAGAAAAGGAGAAGAAACAATTGATTTAAAAAGTGGACATATACTCTATTATAAAGGCACACATATTGGAAATACAAGTGGGGTAGGATTCATTATAAATAAAAAGTGGAAGAACAATATTGTGGAGATTGATGGTGTATCAGATAGAGTGGCAAGATTAGTTATACAACTTAATAGCAGATACCAAATGCAGATAATTCAGGTTTATGCCCCAACAAGTTCTCATAGTGATGAAGTAGTAGAAGATTTTTATATGGATGTACAAAAGGCTTTTGATCAGAGTAAACAACATTTTAAAATTGTTATGGGAGACTTTAATGCTAGAATTGGTAGACAAATGAAAGATGAGATTGCTGTAGGTAATTTTGGTTATGGTAATAGAAATGAGAGAGGACATAGACTTGTGGAGTTTGCAGAAAAAGAAAAACTTTATATTATGAATTCATTTTTTGAGAAAAATGTTAAAAGGAAATGGACATGGAAGCATCCAAATGAAGGTACAGCAGAATTGGATTATATTTTGACTAACAGAAAATACATATTTTAAGATTGTAATGTTCTTAATAAATTTAACACAGGAAGTGATCATCGATTAGTAAGGTGTAAGTTACGTGTTAATGTAAAACTAGAGAGACAAAAATTATTAAGAAAAACAATATTTACAGTTGATATTCCTAATCTTCAGAAACATTCTAATGAATTTAAATTAGAACTTACAAATAGGTTTCAAGTGTTAGGAGATTTTGAACATGATACAGATTTGAATGAAATTAATATGAAAATAACTGATACACTTTTAAAAACTGCAACAAACATAGCTGGTAAAAAAAAGCAGCAATTGACTAATAAAATTTCTACTGAGACTAAAGAATTTATGAAGAAAAGAAAGAATATGAAGATATACAAAAATGATGTATTAAAAAGAATTGAATATCTCGAATTTTGTAAAATGGTATGGAAAAGAGTTGAAAATGATATAAGAAAGTATAACTGTGAAATAGCAAGGAAAGCTGTAGAAGAAAATAAAAGTCTCAAAAATGTTAAACAACATTTTGGTATTGGTAGGAAATTTATATCTGCAATAAGAAAAAAAGATGGAATTATTACTAAAAAGAGAGATGACATCATGAAATTGGTAGAAGATTTTTATCAAGAATTATATAGTAATAAAGAACAAGTACCTCCTATATCTATTACATCTTCCGAATTGCCCAGAATTTTAAGTGAAGAAGTGAGACATGCAATTAAGTGTATGAAGAAAGGAAAGGCTCCAGGAAATGATGGAATTATAATTGATATATTAAAAGAAGCAGGTGAAGAAATAGAAACAATTTTAGCAAAGTTATATACCAAATTTCTAAATGATAAAGATGTACCAGAAGATTGGAAGAATGCAGTAATAATATTAATATTTAAAAAAGGTGATAAAGAAGATATTAGAAATTACAGACCTATCAGCCTTTTATCAGTTTTATATAAAATTTTTACCAAGATAATTACAACTCGTCTACAGAGAACTTTGGATTTCCACCAACCAAGAGAACAAGCTGGATTTAAAAGTGGTTTTAGTACAATCGATCATATCCAGGTATTGAGAGAAGTCATAGAAAGGACAAATGAATATGAGTTGTCTTTATGTTTTGGATTTGTAGATTATGAAAAGGCATTTGATTCTATACACATTTCTTCAGTGATTAAAGCATTGGATCATCAAGGTATAGATCCAGGATATTGTCATATTTTAAAGAATATTTATAAAAATGCAACAGCAACAATTAGATTACATAATGATACTGGAAAAATCAACATTGAGAAAGGTGTAAGACAAGGTGATTCCATATCTCCAAAACTCTTTACAGCAGTGCTGCAAGAAGTATTTTGTGAATTAAAATGGGAAATTAAAGGAGTAAAAGTAAATGGAGAGTATTTAAGTCATTTAGATTTCGCAGATGATGTAGTTGTTTTTGCAAATAATACTTCAGAGCTGCAGGAAATGTTGCAGGAGTTAGCAGATAAAAGTAGAAAAGTAGGACTAAAGATAAATGTTAAAAAGACTAAAGTAATGTTTAATCGATTTGCTCAAAATATGAAAATAAAGATTGATTATGAAGAATTAGAAGAAGTTAACAGTTACAAATACCTTGGTCAGATTATTAATATAGATGGAAACATAATGAAGGAAATTAGTCATAGAATTAAACTTGGTTGGAGTGCTTTTGGTAGAAATAACTTGATACTAAAAGGAAATATGCCTATGTGTTTGAAAAGGATGGTTTTTAACAAATGTGTTTTACCAGTTCTTACTTATGGATCTGAGACTTGGACACTTAATAGAAGAGCAATACAGAGACTTCAGACCACTCAAAGGAGTATGGAGAGATGTATGTTGGGAGTAACAAGAAGAGATCGAAAACGCAACGTATGGCTAAGACAACAAACAGGTGTTACTAACCTTATTGAAAAAATTAAAAGATTGAAATGGAGTTGGGCTGGACATATTGCTAGAAGAGATGATAATAGATGGACAATTAAAATTTTCAGCTGGATTCCAAGAGATTGTAAAAGACCCAGAAAGAGACCACATGTGAGATGGATGGATGAAATAAGAAAATGTGCAGGGGTGTTGTGGAGAAGAGAAGCTAAAGATCAGAGAAGATGGATTAAACTTGGAGAGACCTTCATCCTGCAGTGGATTGATAATGGTTGATGATGATGATGATGATGAAATATATTATATTTTATTTTAAGTATTTGGGTATTTTTCAACATGAAACATTAGTTGTCACTATATTTGTAGCATTTGAAATTAAACTGTTTTCATTTTTCATGCTGGGAAACATTTTTTTTACATTTGTAATGTTGCTGAAAGTCCTACATCAAAAAACAAATTCTCTTCAATTTAATATCTTCTATTTATATGAAGCAACACAAACTAAATCACAATGTGAGTTCATTTAATGATATCACCATCTATTACTAGTTTGTCATTGTTTGGACATCACTCAAATATTACTAAACCAATTTGAAGATGCTTCGTAATATGGTCCATCAACACTATTAGTCTGAACAATCCTCAGATATTACAGTGCCATTTATACCAAACTTGGTACGTAATTTGTAGAAAATCCATTCAATAAAATAGGTTAAAAATCCAAAATAAAAAAATGAGAAACTAAAAAATTTTAATGTATTCTAGTTGAAATTAAATTTTCTTCATTTTTCATTCTTATTCCTTTGAAAATTAGACAAACAATTCCTTTATATTTGTAATGTTTCTAAAAGTCCTATGGCGATTCAACAAACAACAATGCCATCTATTGAGAATCACTCAAAAATTATTGAACTGATTTAAATGTGATCTGAAATGTAAGGCTGGTCAGTCCTGAAATATTGAACTGTCAACAATACTCAACATGCGTACAAAATTTGAAAAAAAAATCCATTTGGTAGAAATAGATTTAAAATCAAGTACAAGATTTGACCCAAGCAAACAAACAGAAGGAAGAAGTTATGTGAAATCATTTCTTCAAAGTATCACTTTTACTACTTTATGTGACACAAAAATTATCATGTATATCAATTGATCATCAACATTAAACTTTTTTTTTTATAAAACAACATTAACCATTTTTTATATAAAACTATTTATTGTATTTGCACCTTAAACTAACATGTTTGATAGTTGAAAAAAAAAATGAAAATGTGTATATATTAGTTTTCTGATGCAAAATATTAAATATTTTAAATATTTAAATGTTTACTGTTGGTGATAAATAGGTATCTATGACTACAATTTCATTTATTACAATTTTTTCAATTAGGTTGAGATATTTTGTCATTAAAATGATCAGTTTTTCAAAATATGCTATTACTATATAATAGAATGTATTCTAAGATCTTAATTATTATCGATGATAGACAAGTGTTATTTATCATAATTCTGATATATTAAAAATTGCATTATAAAGTCGATGCTCTATATGGTTGAATGCAATGGTGAGAGTGGTATATTCACGAACTCTGGCAAGAGTGGGGCACTCAAAAAATATAATGAGAGAGTAACACATTTTAGAATTAAGATGCGAAAGATGCTCGCAAGAACTATGGATGTAAATATGTTATATTGCATTGTAACGATTGGAAATATTATATATATTGTATGCGTATTTAATTATAAAAATAATAATAACAAAATGACATTTTTAATATGTATACACATACTCTCTATATGGACATTAAAATGTATTTGTTATATATATATATATTATGCTGTTAAAACAAAACAAAAAAATTATTTATACAATAAATCTTCGAAAAATTTCCATTTCTTTAAAACATCTTGTTATTAATTGTATCTGTCTCCTGGGTAATAAATGAATTAGCTCTTTGTCTTGCGGAAGTCAATAAATTCATTAATGTTTATATAATTTTAAGTCATATTAAAATATATATTATGGTCAAGAAATAATATGTAAACAAGACTTTATTGCTAAATGTAATCTACACATTAAAATGTATTCTCTACTAAGTAAAATTTAAATGACTGGCCCTTTCAGGTCGAATAAGTCGGCTATTAATAGAGTACATATTTATATAACATTGGATTTGACAGGTTGTTATTAAGTCTTTGCGTTGCTTAGGGACTTAAGATTGAATATAATGCCGTGTTCAGATTTAAATACTACGTGCTAATTGTCATTGATGAAAATACGTTTCGGTTTTTTAAAAGTATAAATTTTAATATTTTGTTGAATGATAATTTTCGTAAAATTATTAAATAAAAGCGTTAAACAGTCTAATAATATATATATACAATCAGTCTAATAATAATAAAAATATATAAGCGCTAAAAAAACAATAAAAGAATATAATTTCCAATAAATGCATATTCTAACAGTCGATAATGCTTGTAGCAATAATGCCTCTGGCCGAACAATAGTACCTTAAGGCGCATTTATTAAATATGGAAAGATATTAATGCTTTCTAAATATTATATTAGACACACACCCCAGAACTAAACATTCTAAGATATTTCATCATCGATAGCAACATCCATTCTTAAAAAATATAAAAAGACATAATAAAATATAAATAATAATACATTAGAGATGGTAATAAAGCCAATCTGTGTCTATATGCTGAGGACATGTGCAAAGGAGGATAAAGAGATGGGGATAAAATTTAGTGAAGAAAAATCAGACGTAATGATGATTAATACTGGGGAAAGAGAAGACCAAGAATTTTTACTGGGGAATATAAAGTTAAGTATGGTGAATAGATATAACTATTTGGGAATCATCTTAAGTAATCAGAGAAATTGCTTGAACGAATGGGAGAAAAAAAAAGATAAATGAAGCAAAGAAAAGAAAGGAATTGATAAAGAAATTAACAATGTTCTCATATAATAAATATGATGTAGCTAGAATTATATGGAAGGGAGTGGCAGTAGCAGGGTTAACATATGGTAAAGATGCATTGTGTTAGTAAAGGGGTGTTTGATTACCTAGAAAAAGTACAAAAAGAAGTAGGAAGACATGCATTAGATGCAGAAGTTTGGACAGCAAAGAAGGCAATTCAAAGAGAAATGGAATGGTCAAGTTTTTATATGAGAGATGCAAAAAGCAAAATGAAAGTGTTCAGTAAATTGCAGTTTATGGATAATAAAAGAATAGCCAAAATAGTATTTAATTGACTTATGAATAAAGGGCAGGTAATGAGATGGGTATGAAAGTAATGCAATATGCAGAAGATTTATCTAAAGAATTTATGTCAACTTACTTATACAAAAGGTGGGATGATTGTGTTAGAAGAATTGTTGGTTGTTATAGTGGTAAGAAATGGGATAGAAGAAGAGATGCATTAATAAAAAATAGGATGTTGGAGAGATGGAGAACTAGTATGAAGAGTAAAAAGAGTTTAAATATTTATAGAATAAAACAGAATATTAGGTGTGAGTTAATTTATGATAATAGCAAAGAAAGTCGTTTATGTTTAAAGCTTGAACGGGATCTTTAGCAACAAGGGAATATACACATAAATGGAAAAATATGTGTGATTTAGTTTGCAAGTTGTGTACAGAAGATATAGAAAATATTAAACATCTGTTAATTGAATGTAAATGCCTGAAAGCAGAAAGGGTATAAATAATGAAGTTGTGAAAAAATAAATATGAATAAAGTGATTATACAGAAAGTGGGTTATTGTTTTTTATGTTGGGTTTTGGAAAAGATAAGGGGCGGGTTAAAATATAAAGACCATGGAGTTGACAAAGATTATGTTGTGGCAATGGGATGGAGCAGGATAGAGAAGAATATGGGAAAACTCGGGGTGGGAAATGAAAAGGGAAGTCAACGTGTCTAACAGGTTTTCTGTACATAGTTGTTGAGGTATCCCTGACTTCATATAAGAAGTCACAGTGCATCACATCACATCACATGAGCTGGGCTCATTCATTATTCTATTTATTAGATATTCTGTTATTGTGTTATTTAACTTCTTCTACAGAAAAGATTTTTTAAAAAAATATTTCAATACTTTTGTCTAATTATATATGTTCTACTCTCTGCCATATTTGTTTAATGAAAGCAATTAACATTATGCTTCTGTAGAATGGCTTTGAATCAATCTTTTTATTGCAAATATAGTATATCTCTCCCACAAAACAGTATTCAAGTTCATCATAAAACAACTTTTTAAGAAGTTATGCTGCATTTTTAAAATTTTCTGGGGCATCCTTAAATGAAACTTTTTAAATATTTTTAGGTTACATCAGTGAGATAACCAATTCTCACTTATGTGCAATAAATTAAGTAATATAACAGTATTATTTGTAGCTAATTCAATTGTAATAATTATTTCACCATGATAAAACACCATAATTTTTAACTTGTTAAAAGAAACAGAAGTGAACAGGAATTTGTGTTGCATCTTAGAATCCAAGTTCGACTTTCTACTTAAAAATCTATAAGATAGTTAAATTAGCTTACGTTCTCAAATTGACGACCATCCATGATAACAATTGTCAAAAGACTTTTTTGATAAAGAACATGAGTTTTTTGAACAGTTGTTATTAAACTAATGTCTTTCACATGCTGCTGTTAAAATATTAAGTATATTTCTGTAAATTATCTTTTGATTTGGCAAAAACCGCACAAACATTAGTATAATGTAAATTCAGAATCCAAGACAGTGACGTTCTTCTTTTCAAATTAAGAAATGTCCACATTAAACTTGTATTGCAATTTTATTTCTGTTTTGTTGAGCTGTCAATAAATAGTTGCAAAGACCACTAATATTAAAGATATTTCTGTGGATTGTCTTTGGATCTGGTAAAAGTAGCACAAACATCAGAATAATGTAAATCCAGAATTTGAGATGAAGACATTCTTGTTTTTGCACTTAATCAATTCAAATTAAGAAATTCCACCATCAAACTTGTATTACATTGATTCCTGATCATTAAATTACCAATAAATAGTTGCAAAGATCATTGTTACAAAAATCAAAAACAATGTTTGAGAAAATCTTATTCAATATTGGTTTATATTTCGAATGTCTCTGATTTTCTCTCTGTAGTAATAACATTTCTAATTATTTAATGATATAGAAGCTATGTAATTTGAATGAACTTTGATTGGCCATCAACTATTTTCAGACAGTACCTCAGACTTCTTCAATTAAATAAGTCAAATGCTTTACTCAAATCAATAAAAGTAATAAATACATCATTTTTTTTGTTTCTGATACTTTTTTTTACATTGGCAACAAAAGTCCTATCTACATTGCTTCCTGATTGGTTAAAATCACACTGAATCT
This sequence comes from Epiperipatus broadwayi, assembly GCA_028023455.1. Lineage (NCBI taxonomy): Eukaryota > Metazoa > Onychophora > Udeonychophora > Euonychophora > Peripatidae > Epiperipatus > Epiperipatus broadwayi. Next base: position 3,737,352 of record JAQFVV010012454.1, read on the forward strand.
CTGATAACCATCTATGTATGACTGTAAGTAAATTCTTTCACAAAATTCTTGAAATCACTTTTGCTGTAATAATAATAATATTTTGTTTAAATCGCATGTTGTTATTAAATTAGTAATGACTGGAAGGTTGCTATTCTTCCACATGCACCTTACTATGACTTTCAGACAGCCAATAGCTGTTAAAACAGCAGTCTGAGGAGCGAATGATATTGCATTTGCTTATTGTGATCTTGTTGATTCTTTCTTAAGATTAGACAGTACATATCTATGAGTCTTTGTATTCCTTAAAAAATTGCAATATTTCTTGAAATTAACGTATTAATATATTTTAAAACTTAATTTATAAGCTTGCATCAATTAGCATTAGAACAGCAGTGATGATAGTTCAGAGCAGATCGGTGTCTATGCAGTAATTCAAATAATTAATGTTAATAGTATATTGAAATGGTATTCATTACTTTAAAATTTCTATACCATCATATACTATATCCATGCATAATTAAAAGTAAATTAATTTAATAAAATTTGGAAAGTCAATAAACATCACATGACCACCTCCTCTTATGCTTGTGTATAACTGTTGTTAAAATAGACAAAACTCACTATATATATTGCCACACACAGCAAGCTAGAGTAATCAATGCTCCTCACTGATGAAGGCCATAAGCCAGAAACTAGTCTGGTGATGTTGGATGAGTAGGCACTAGATGGGAATTTTATGCACAAGCCTTCTGGCATCCATTGATTACTCTAGCTTGTTGTGTGTGGCAATATATATAGTGAGTTTTGTCTGTTTTAAAATTTGGAAAGATTGATTTACCTTAAATGAAGTTAGAAATCAAGTGATTAACGTCGAGTGAATATGATCATACCAATGTATGTTTGGGTTGTATATACATGAATAAATAGGGTTGTCTCACTATTTTTGGCATTGTTATATTTATTTGCAATCAACAATTTAGGCAATTAGTTAAGAGTCTCTTGTATATTCCATGACCTTAGTGGGCTGTAAAAAAAAAGTTATTATCTGTAACACCAGAATATGGAATGCTCATATTTCTTACATGTTATTAAAGTTTCAATAGAAAAAGAAATCCAGTTTTTTTTATAAAAAAAATAACAATTTATTTAAACAATTGATACAACTTTACACAATAATGATTACATGAATACCAAGCAATGTCCATATCTAAATGAAAAATGAATACATACATGTAAACTGAGAAATCAAGTGTAGCATCTGAGACTCAAGGTTGTTGGATCAACACTTCAGTAGAATTCTAAATTGGTCCATACTTTGTCCCAATTGAACAATTATGCATGCCTTTTTGAGTTTTTAAATAGTATTGCTGTAGCAATGATATCCAACAAGAAATAAAAGCTTTTTCTAAATTCTCTAAATTTAATATTACAGGAAATGCACTAATAAAATGAACAGATGTGCCATATGTGCAAACCAAGTTCGAATACCATTAATTTTTCAATTCCAAGAAGATGGTAAATTGGAATTTACATCAAATCCTGTGCTGTATAGTCTCCTTTCATTGATTGATCTACAGTTCCAAAAAACTTTATCTGTTCTGAAAAATGAGCTTTAGTAAGAGCAGTTATATCAATCTTAAATCTTGGTGATTCCTTTGGCACCAATGCTGATATATGCTCAGGTCTCAAACTATTTGTTTCAAGTACCACTATTACTTATAATACTATTATTTTGATCATTTCAATGATTAATACATCAGGCATGACATCCTATCCAGACTGTATGATATGGATTATTATTAGATCATATTTTATAGATCCCTTCTCTTTCCATAATATGCAGGGATATCTCTAGAGTTGTTTCAGCATATTATCTTTATCCAGCTAAAACTTCTGTCTCTGCATCAGGTAAATATCACAACTAAGGAATGTCAGCTTACTAAACCTTGCTTTCTTAATTCTTAAGGGCATGAGTTCAAAAATGAGGTAGGAAATGTATGGAGGTCAGAAATGCTATCCAAAATATGGCTACAGCAATACACAACCTAATTATCACAGCATAGTCAAATGACCAGTGACATGATAGACAAAAATGACTTGGTCTTTCAGTAACATAAATGTCTGAAAACAGTAAGTAAAAGATGGAGAAAGAAAAGATAGTCTTTGATGAACCAGGTCAGGCAGTTTATATATTTGATTATAATAATTAAAAGTCATTCCTCTATCCACCACCTTGGGAGCTCATAGTGCAATCACTCATCTTTAGCAACAAGAGAATATACATTATAACAATCCAGAATAAGAGACTTAACGTATTTACACTATAGGGCGCCATCTAGGCATTTGAACCTAGAAAATTTATGTAGTAGGCAGATATGTAAGGTTAACAAAAAAAAAATTATTTTATTTTATATATTTTGATTCTGATCGTTAGCCCAATGTCACTAGCTCAGTGGAGACACAGAGATAATATATATATATCTTTAATTGATATCTTAAATATAAAAAAATAAAAGCCACTGCCAGTAATTAACACACAAACAATATTTATTTATGCACATATATAATCATTTTAAATTTGAGGAATAACATTTATTATTTAGCTTTTAATATTAACTTTTAATTTAAATTATTATTTTAAGATTTTAAATCATCCACACAGATGAAATTTATATTTATTTTAAGATTGTAGAGTATAAATAAACTACATAGATTTGCATTTGAAAAGAAAATATTCTATCCCTTATTTAACCTTAGGCCAAAAGTTCACAGTCAAACTGGCATCAATCCATCTGATACATTGATGTACTCAATGTAGCATGAAAATACGACAGCACAAATATATACCATGCTGTCCAGGAATGTACATCTGAACAGCATGGTTAGAAAAAACATTGACTCTTGTCCAATACAGGAATGTTACCTCTGTATGGCAAGAAGAACAATAAAAAAAACTCCATAGGAAGGGACTGCATTTTTTCTGTCTTACTATCCCATTCCATAGGCAAACAGAAGGTGTGCAGCATATAAAGTGATTCTGCCCATAGCGAATCTCATACTACATCTACTAATTACACCAATATATCCAATCCATTGACCTAATTCAACTATGGAACAAATAACCTAAGACTACCCTCCCCTAATATAATTTTACAAATCTATATAGCCATTAATGCCTGACTTAAATTTAACATTTATATAAATTCACACAGATGGATTTATAAAAGTTTTTTTTTTTAATGTTGAGCATAGATCGACTACACAGATTACATGCTTAAAAACATTTCAAAATAAACATAAATGATCAAAATATAAAGTCATTGATGTAATTGCAAAGGGAATTCACTAGAAACCCAATGGCATTCATCATAAGATGCCGCATTGACACCAATAACTAAAAAGATGTAAGATATCATTATTTACCGAATGTCTATATATTTTAATCATATATAAAACAAAAATGTAATTAAACGTGAATGAATCTATGCAAGCGTCTATGCCCAACTTAAATTTAATGCATTTAATAATTTCTATAATAAATATTAACAAAATATAAAAAAAAATGGAAATGATTTTTGGCAAACTCAAATGAAAAAAAAATTAAACAATAATTAATTTGGAAAAGTCAGATTATAGTTCATTTTACAAAAATTAGATTTAGCTTGTTTATTAAACTTGTCAAATCTTGACGAAAGTTCTTAATTACTTTTAAATTTTAAAATTGTTCAGTTCAATAGCTTACAGTAGAAGAGTCGCAGTTCTTGGTAGCAATTCCTGTGATGTCCCCATTGAAAGACCGGTCTGATATTCTGGAGGTGGCCTTAGCTGATTGCATTCCGGTATCACAGTCATTTCATCTAAATAATTGAGAGAGAGTGATATGAGCATCCTATCACACCTCTCAAAAACGATCAAGCTGTAACTGTCTGGAACTGTCCTTAATTTCAATATTTTTCATTTTATAATCATCCTCTGGATTCAACAAACAAAACGTCACTAATCTATCATTTTTATTAGGGTCTGAGCTGAGGCTTGGTGCTTCCATTGGTCAAGCTAATTCTTTTTATTCTCTTATCTATATCTTATCCTCTGACTTTTTAATTATATAAGAGCCCCAAGGGCTAGTTTGTTTTTCAATTAATTTATAAAACAATCATTTCCATTTACAAAAATATTTTATCTTTTTCTTGTACTTTTTTCTAAAAAAGTACGTTCAAATACCTTTTATTTATTTATTTTATTTAAAAAAGAAATAATTTTTAAAGATTTGCATCTGTGCGAATATATATATATATTGAACAACTTTTTAATATTTTTTTTTTTTAGCTTTTAGTTTTTAATAAATTTATTTTTATTTGCGAACTTAAAGTTTTTATTTTAAATTAATGTAACAGCATATTTATATATTGTTACATATCAGTAAACTTCCTCAAAAAACAAAAACATTAAAAAAAAAAAGAATTTACTTAGTGTTAGTAATTACGTTACACAAATTGATTATATATAAAAATTTCAAAAGGACAAAACTTTTTTTTTTAAAGACAAAACAGTAATTACACAAAAATATAATGATAAAAAAAAATTGTTGACTGTTGATTCCTTTCTACCAGCTAAATTTCTGCCCCATCTCTTCCATGTTTCTTTTCTTCTACTTTTAAGTATTAATTAGACACATCAAAACATTTGGATTTTGAACAAGACTTTTTTAAAAAAAAAATTATGATTTAAATTAATTATTACGTTTTATTCCTCGCATTTATTTTTACATATGCACATTTTTTCTTACTGGCAGCACTTTTTAAACAAAAATTCAAACTGTAACTCCACGTCAATACAACAAATATATTTATACTCATTTCAGAAAAAATATTACGGCTTAATTTTCAAGACGCACTTATCTAAAAAAAAATGTTACTGGCATGATTCATTTTTAAAATTCTCAGGGTATTGGTGGTTTGTTAAAGATCGGCCCACGTTGGGAGTCCAATTATAACAATTGGGGTGAGGTTGCTTAATGTATCTACACTACAGGGTGCCATCTAGGCATTTGAACCTAAAAAATTTATATAGTAGGCAGATACGTAAGTTTAAAAAAAAAATTTTTTTTATTTTATATATTTTGATTCCGATCGTTAGCCCAATGTCACTAGCTCAGTGGAGATGTAGAGATAATATATATCTTTAATTGATATCTTAAATATAAAAAAATAAAAGTCACTGCCAGTAGTTAACACACAAACAATATTTATTTACACACATATATAATCATTTTAAATTTGAGGAACAACATTTATTATTTAGCTTTTAATATTAACTTTTAATTTAAATTATTATTTTAAGATTTTAAATCATCCACACAGATGAAATTTATATTTATTTTAAGATTGTAGAGTATGAATAAACTACATAGATTTGCATTTGAAAAGAAAATATGCTATCCCTTATTTAACCTTAGGCCAAAAGTTCACAGTCAAACTGGCATCAATCCATCTGATACATTGATGTATTTAATGTACCATAAAAATACGACAGCACAAATATATACCATACTCTCCAGGAATGTACATCTGAACAGCATGGTTAGAGAAGACAGTGACTCTTGTCCAATACAGGAATGTTACCTCTGTATGGCAAGAAGAACAATAAAAAAAACTCCATAGGAAGGGACTGCATTTTTTCTGCCTTACTATCTGATTCCATAGGCAAACAGGAGGTGTGCGGCATATAAAGCAATTCTGCTCGTAGAAAATCTCATATTACATCTACTAATTATGCCAATATATCCAATCCATTGACCTAATTCAACTACAGAATGAATAACCTAAGATTACTCTCCCCTAATATAACTTTACAAATCTATATAGCCATTTATGCCTGACTTAAATTTAACATTTATATAAATTCACACAGATGGATTTATAAAAGTTTTTTGTTTTTTTTTTAATGTTGAGCATAGATCGACTACACAGATTACATGCTCAAAAACATTTCAAAATAAACATAAATGATCAAAATATAAAGTCATTGATGTAATTGCAAAGGGAATTCACTAGAAACCCAATGGCATTCATCATAAGATGCTGCATTGACACCAATAACTAAAAAGACATCCGAATAAATACATTTTAGATATTCAATGTAAGATATCATCATTTACCCAATGTCTATATATTTTAATCATATATGAAAACAAAAACATAATTAAACATGAACAAATCTATGCAAGCATCTATGCCCAACTTAAATTTAATGCATTTAATAATTTCTATAATAAATATTAACAAAATATAAAAAAAAATGGAAATGAATTTTGGCAAACTCAAATGAAAAAAAAATTAAACAATAATTAATTTGGAAAAGTCAGATTATACTTCATTTTACAAAAATTTGATTTAGCTTGTTTATTAAACTTGTCAAATCTTGACGAAAGTTTTTAATTACTTTTAAATTTTAAAATTGTTCAGTTCAATAGCTTACAGTAGAAGAGTCATGGTTCTTGGTGGCAATTCCTGCGATGTCCCCATTGAAAGACCGGTCTGATATTTTGGAGGTGGCTTTAGCTGATTCCATTCCAATATCACAGTCATTTCATCTAAATAATTGAGAGAGGATGATATGTGCATTCTATCACTCCTCTCAAAAACGATCAAGCTGTAACTGTCTGAAACTGTCCTTAATTTCAATATTTTTCCTTTTATAATCATCCTCTGGATTCAACAAACAAAATGCACTAATCCATCATTTTCATTAGGGGAGGCTTGGTGCTTCCATTGGTCAAGCTAATTCTTTTTATTCTCTTATCTATATCTTATCCTCTGACTTTTTAATTATATAAGAGCCCCAAGGGCTAGTTTGTTTTTCAATTAATTTATAAAACAATCATTTCCATTTACAAAAATATTTTATCTTTTTCTTGTACTTTTTTCTAAAAAAGTACATTCAAATACCTTTTATTTATTTTTTTATTTAAAAAAGAAATAATTTTTAAAGATTTGCATCTGTGCAAATATATATATATATATTGAACAACTTTTTAATATTTTTTTTTTTAGCTTTTAATTTTTAATAAATTTATTTTATTGGCAAACTTAAAGTTTTTATTTTAAATTAACGTAACGGCATATTTATATATTGTTACAACATGTAAATGGAAAAATATAGGTGATTTAGTCTGAAAATTGTGTAAGGAAGGCATAGAAAATATTAGGCATTTGTTAATTCAATGTAAATGCTTGAAAGCAGAAAGGTACAAATAATGAAGTTGTGGAAGAATAAATATGAACAAAGTGATTATACAGAAAGTGGGTTATTGGTTTTTATGTTGAGTTTGGAAAAAGATAATGAGGATTTAGATACAAAGGCCATAGAGTTGACAAAGATTATGTTGTGGAAATGGGATGGAGCAGATTATGGAAAAACAGGATGAGGAATGGAAGGGGAAGGTTGGGTGGCTCATGGATTTCTCTGGGCATGGTTGTTGAGAGATTCCTGACTCCATTCAAGTCACAGTGTATCACATCACATCTTAACATTTAATTAAATATTGATGATGTATATTACTTAACTCTAGGAATAATTAATATTGGTAAGCATAGAATAGAGGAAAAAATATAAAAAGGTACCCCAAAATGGGAAACAATGTAAATTCATTGCTTTTTAACTGAAGGCCAACTGACTGAAAACTGGTTGTAGAATTCTGGCAACACTGCTTTCTAATTACCTTTGATTTTAGGAATGCATATATATTCTGCTTACAAATATCATTGATGTGCATTAATAGAGACAAAGCAACTTGTTATATTTAAGCACTTTATTTATAAACAATTAGTAAATCTCTAACACCATGTGTGAAATCATTTAGGATATACAGGTGGTCCTCTACTTTTGTATCTAATTGGTTCCTGAAATGTGTATGAAAATTGAAATGTATGAAATAGAGCAATGTAAAAAAAAAGAGTTTTCAAAATATTTATTTTTTATTGATTAGTATCTAGGGTATTCTTTATAAATTTGTCCAAGAGATAATTGAATTGTACTCTTCTTTTTTTTTTTTTTTTGATAAAAAGTTCTGTAACATGCTGTGTCTTTTTCTATTGCCTGCTCTCCATTGAGATCACATTCATCCATGATTGTCAATTGGCTTAAATTATATGAACAACCGATTAAAGCAAGAGATTCACCACTTTCAGAACATCTAATTATATTCATTTTTGTCTTGACTATATGGAGGTTATGAGACCTTGATTCCTTTTTGTCTGTATCGACACTGCTGTTTTTCATTTTTCACTCATGTTTATAAATTAATAAGGGAGAATTTTTTCATCATAACAAATTTAAAAATGTAACAAACTTTTCTTAAACCATTGTAATTTATAAATATTTGCACTTAAATGCATCACAGGTTCAGTCTTTATATACATTTCTGTTTTGATTTATAAATATCTGCACTTAAACATTATCCTGAGAAAAGCTATTAACAATTACACATACTTGTTGAAGCTTAGTGCTTTCAAGTGTAAAGTATGTCCATATATTTATAGCATTCATATCAATTCTATGAATATAAAGACATACTTCATCCTCAAATGTGTTTAGCTTCAATAAATACACATTCATTAAGAGTTTTTCTTGGGATAACATTTACGTGCAGATATTTATAAATCAAAACAGAAATTATATAAAGAAAACCTGTGGTGCCAAAAATTAACATAATTGTTGGAGTGGTTGGGAGAGACTAGTGACTAATAGTCCATAAGAAGGAGAGTATCATTACATGAAATCATGTGTGTTTTGTCATATATGTCAATAAAAATCAAAAGCACAAAATGCGTACAAAATAGGAATTGTACGAAGTAGAATATATAAAAGTAGTGGACTTCCTGTATAATACAATAAGATGAGACAATCTCTTTCATAAAAAAAAAGATTGATAGTGAATTGCACTGTAAGCATGCAATTTTTATATCAAAGCAAACACTAGTACCACTGTGTAGTGTTTAATAGAAAACACTTTATGTATACTTTAATGGTCTACTTGTGGTTATCTGTTTGTCATATGTGGTTTATACTGCTTATTAGTACCATGTATATCAGTCATTGACTATGTAATATTTATTGCTTAATTAAATTTATGAGTTATTTAATTGTTAAGCAAATGGATTTTTTTACTAGAACAGTGTAATTGTTAACAAAATATTATAAAGGAACCTGTAATATTTCAAACCAGGAGATAGAATAAATAGTAGTTTTATTAACACTCTTGAATTCTGTCATTTTAACCATAGATTTGGTAGTCATTATTCATACTTGGCTACTTTATGTAGATCGTTGACTGTTGCAGTCCATTTATGGAGCAAATGAATTCAATAAACCATGGGTTGTCCTGGATCTGTTGATAAAACTCCTAGTAACATTTAGACATATAAAATCCAGTTGGCTTTTACTGTTAGGTCTGGAAAAAAATTGTTTGCAACCTTGTAGGAATGCATTTTAAAGTCACAATTATTCCTTTGTAGATGCTTTATTGAACATTCAAAAAGTTTATTATGATTTGGGATGAATAATGAGTGTCAAAACTATAATTCAGTGAGCTATAAATCAACCAGAATATTACCTACTGAGCAAAGAAATGTGCACAAATTGACCAGCTTATAAATGAAAACATTTGCACATAGTCTTTTCAATGAGATGTAAGAGCTATCAGAATAAAAATGGTGGCAAATTTCTTGATCTGCAGCTAACACTTTTGCATTAACTGTTATTTTCTTTGGACTTGATTTTCTTTTCGGGCATGCTGAATAAAATTCTCTTAATAATTAAAAGAATCCCAAGAAAGTCCTTTTGAGCTTCCAGTATTGCCTTTACATTATTCTTTGTAGGAAAATTTCATTTATTGTAACTCTAAAATCAAAAAATTCTAATTCTGTTGGGTTTAAATACACGTTTATAAGGACATTTTAATTCCTTCTTTTTTTAAAATTATTATTAACTTTTCTAGCAGTTTTCACAAATTGTCTTCTATTCTTAGTCACTAGTAATAAATTATCAACATTCCTTAATCCGGAATACCTTGGAGATTGAAGTTAAGCATGCTTGTCTTATATTTTAGAGAATACCAGAACCCATTAAAAATCCGGATTAAGGAATTATCACTACTAGTAGAAAAGGATAATTATCAAGTGATGGTGTTTTAATTATACATTAGTGCAGACATTCACAAATGGTCTATTTCCTATATTATTTTTAAAAACTGAGTATTGTTGGTATGCTTTTACTTATCCAATTCCTCAGATATTTAAACTAAAAAGGCAAAAGCTATATATCAGACATATTTATTTATTTATTGTATAAAAGTTTCTTGATAATATTTTAGTCCTGGTTCAAAGCCTTTGGCATATTTTTTAATCTGCTATGCCATAGAAATGAAACTTTATTCACATTGATTAATATATTGCCTAAAAATTTAAATCCATTAACTTGCTATACTCACCTGCATAACACTAGCGAAAACAACTTTATATATTTAAAGTCTTATTCTCAACTAATTATAGATACGTTTTGAAATGGACTGCAGGACAATCTTATTTCTCCTGTTTTCTGAAATAATGGAGGCTGGCAAACCAGAACCAATCTCTGCTGCTGTGGAAATATTATTAATAATTATCTGCATCTCAAAGGCTCACTTTGCTCTTTAACAATACTTATATTTAGTTCTTTCCAACAACTGTTGGTTTGTTTTTTATAGCATGTGCTATTTTTCCGTTTTTGCTAAGTCATTTTGATTTTTAGCAAAAGTGTGGCCTGATTAGCCATTTCTCCTAGAGATGACTATTTGATTGCCAATTCAAATGTAATACTGAGATCTATTAAAAATTTGACCCCTCAATTTGTGGTATTTCATGACACTAGATGAGCTAGCATTTTAGAGCTTCATCAATGTCCTTAAAAGTACAAATCTAAACTATCCCCCAAATCTTAGATGCAGAGTAAATTGCTCTCGTTACTTTTTTGCAAAAATTGAACTTATATCTTTATGATATAATCAAAAATTTTTGAATAAAATAAGAGTTTAGCAATGCATTATAGAAATTTAGTTTAAAGTGATTACAATCTATGATTGGTTGCAGGTTACTAGTGCTGCCAACTTTAAGTTGGCTATTATTTTATTATGTATAAAAAATTGAAATCTGTCCAGATATGGTAATCAGATTATTGTTCCAGAATCAAACTCCTTAATTCTCCATATTCAAATATTTCAGATAGTTTACTTCAAACATAAATAATATATATATATATATATATTCAGAATTGGCAGGTGATGTGTGAAGGAAACTTGTTGAAAAATTTAGATACAACTTTTTTTAATATTTTAAATAATATGCAACTAAGAGATATTTGAAAACATCAAATTTTAATTACACATACAAGCATATTAGAAACAAAGAATTAGAAAAATAAAAATATTGTAGATAAAGGTCACATTCAAGAAATATTATGTATTGTAATGAATTTTTTTAAATATATAAAATTGTAATATTTTTTTTTAATTTTGTCAATGATAATTTTACATGTTAAGATGCATAAACTATATATTAAATGTAAAGAACATTTTGAAAAACTATGATTTCATAAAATGGCTACATATAGATCAAAGTTTTAAAATGTGACCTGTTTATCAAGTAATTTTTATGATGTAAATGCAAACTACTTGATTAAAATATTTGTCTTCAGTTTTCTAATAATATATATTATATAATAAAATGTTTAATATTTATATTATAGCTATAACTTTATATGATAATTTATCTGATATTGGTATCCTTACTTAAATCTCATTATTTGAAGTTTTGTTGAAGCCAAAAATATTTATGTATTTACCTCTTTAAAAAAAAAAAGATCAATCCCAAATGTTTAAAAATTCTAAATGTTTTTATTTTTTTTACAGCTGAATGTAGAATCAAACAAAATTATGCTATCTTTATAAAATATTAATATCAATTTTAATTTTTGCCTTACATTATGATATTCATTTTTTTTAAATGTAATTATCATCAGTAATCAGATGTTTATTTCATCTGGATTAACTTTCATTAAATGTTTATTGTGCTATGTTTTTATAGCATTTTTACAATTTTAAATGCAATTTTTAATTTCATTTCATTACTGACTATTTTTTAATGTAAGTTCTAATTTTATCTCATATTTTTAAATGGCTAACATTATCTACATTTAAGGTAGTTTGTTAAATTTTAATTTTACATTTAAGCTGTAAATATAGTTTCCATTTTTTTTATTAATTATTTGTTGGACTATGTTCATAATCTGATATTAAATATGGAATGTCTTTATAAAAATTTATTATTTAAATTTTCCAGATACATACAATTATTACTAATAGTATAAGTTACAACTATATAACATAACATTTTGCATAGCATAATTTTAGATGGTCTGACTAGTGATACTACAGCAAGGAAATCAACCTGGACCTTTAGATTTATAAATAATGAATTTTAAGGTAACACTAACTGAGTTATTTTGCCAAAGACAACAACCAGTAGATATTTCATATACTTAATGTTGTGTTTGGTCTGGATTACAGACTCAACTAACAGTAAATAATGTAAAATAATACTGAAACAAGTATTATAATTTAATATATTTATTAGGTACAAATATATACAATACAATATACAGTATACAAATGAATATTAATAAGTTGAATGTTGGAGTTTAATGTAAACTCCGGGTTTGCCTGCCGCTTCCAGCCACACCTTATGGCTTGCCTCATGGGTAAGATCTATGACTCTTCCAGCTGTACAAGACAGCTTGCCTTAAGCCGAGTGTGATCCTAGCAGCATCCGGTCTCTGTGGGACTTGCCTAGCTATGTAGATCTAAATAGCATAGTGCTATCAATGGGAATACTTGCTGCTGTTTAGGTTAGCAGAGTTTCCCTGGGAGAACGCAAAGCGTCTGTTTAGGTTAGACACATTCTTCCCTGATCCTCACAAAAGGCTGACTATTTATACCCAGATCCCTGACCTTATTGAAAACCTTTGGATTCAGCAAGCATCGTTGCTCATTGGCCTGTAATAATCATTGGCTATGCTTTTATCTATACATCAGCCTATTGGCCTGTGGCAAACAATGCTTAATCCGATCAGATAAGGCGGCATCTGGAATAGTCTACTTCTGAGAGAAGGGAGGACTATAATACTTAATCTATGACATCCTCTTGATTTCTCACGTCATATACTTGTGTATGAGGGTTTTCCTGATTTCTCTACTTTTTTAAGAACAGGTTAATTAGTGGCTTTTAGACCTTGTGTATTATCATGCTGATGTATTATCATGTGAGCAGCTTCTTTTAATTTTCTTCTTTGTACTTTTTTCTTTCTATCCACTATTTTTATTTTTCTCAATCAAACATACCTTCATTGGTATATACATGGTCTGCTACTTAAAAGAGAAAACATTCACATTTAAAATAGCAGACCTTATATGTACCAATGAATATATGGCCAATTGGGAAAATACAAAAATACTGAATAGAATGAAAAAGTACAAATAAGAAAATTCAAAGCTGCTCACATGACAATTGCAAATAATCTCATAAGTCAATCCAGTGTGATAATACAGAATGGCTGGAAGCCACTAATTAGCCTTGCTCTTAAGAAAAAAAGTGGAGAAATCAAAAGGACCCTCAAAGATAAGTATATTAAATTTCTACTGATGATTGTGTTTCACAGAATAGCTCAGTTGATTAGAGTGTTACCACTGGTCAAGCCAGCAATACCTCAAGAAGAATTATTCCACTTAAAATCTGTGAAAACTAACAGTTGAATGTATTTAAAAAGTTTAAATAAAAATTTTCTGAAGACATTCAATATTTAATATTGGATGATGGAAATAATCCAACACATGATTAAAACTAAAATGTCATCATTACAAACTTTCAGCCAAACAATACATTTTTTTTTAATTTATGAAGTATTGGTGACAGCTGTAACTATAATAGTCGCAATTTCAGACCTATAATTACCGCATTTGTGGTCACGTGAAGCTTTATTGAACTAAGATCTCACATAAAAAACTTATTAATTTATTAGGAAACTTTTACAAACCAAAAAAAAAAAAAATGCTTTTATCAAAATTACAATTTTGCGACGCTTATAATCTTAAAGTTCCTAACTTATTGTAGAGTTCATTTATCTTTATATGAAGTATGTGTATTGGTTTAATAAGTAGTTACGTATTATATAGTAAAATATTAATTTAAATAATACCGATGAAATACGCGCATATATCAATAAAGTACTTTAAATTCATCTTTACAAAAAATAAAAATGGTATCATCATAATTAGTTTAAGATTTATATATTTGCCAAGAAGGAAAGATTGAAAACGCGGCCATCTTTATATCGTTACAGAAGCAATACGTATCCTGTACTCACGTAGTAAATATAGATATAAAAATACATACATGTTTATTATACATAGCGCATGTTTTAAAAAATTTATAAATTCAGACACACATTTAATCCTTTTTTTCTCTCTCTTGTCTAGTTTTTTTTACAAGTCCTTCATAATTAAGATTAATTACAAATTATATATTATTAATATTTCATTTCTTTTCTACTTATTAGATGACAAAATTTTGACTGTCACCTGTTCCAATTAATTTTTTCCTTTTCTTTTTAATGTAGTATTACATTTTACAAATATATTTATTTTTGGCTCCATCCTTTGACTAGAAATATTCCAAGTTATTCTGGATTTTTTATTTTCTATTTTAAGAAACTGCCATTTGATTTTTATAAGTAAAACGTGATATTTTTAGTACGAAGATATTTTTAAAAGTAATGTAATTTTTAAATGTCTAAAATGATAGGATAAAAAAAAGTGTTAATTTTTTTTTTCTGTAAATATATTTTAGCTGTCCACCCTTTACCAATAATGATCTAGAACTTGTAATACCTTTCCAACAATTTCAGTTGAAAGTGTAATAAAAAAATACTTTAAAAGTTTTAAAAAGGGAAAAAGTTTCACCAGATGGCTCTTCATTTCATTTCATCCAAAAAAATAAAAGCTGTGATTTAAAAGCATGTATTTATTAAAAAATATGAAGGATTTCACAACATATTGGAAATGTCTTCACCTGGCATAATCATGAAGTGGTATTCAAATTCAGGTCTGCTAAAACCTGAAAATTGTTTAGGTTTGAATTAGGTCTAGAATACTTTTTTCTTCAGGAAAATGGTCTGTAACTATACAAAACTATTTATCTAACATTGTTTGAATATGAGCATTTTCCTCTTCTAAATGAAAAACTATCCAAACCCTCACAGTCTGTCAATTGAAAAGTCTTTTGTAATAATGTCTTATGTCCACTGTTCCCCCATGGAGGAGAATGGAAGTCATTGAAAACTTCTTTGCCCTACGACTGATTGTTTAAAATGCTGTTTTAATGTTATTTAACATAATACCTTTTTTGTTTTAATGTCAATAATAAAACATATATCTTTGTATATGCATTGATAAATTTATAAAAAATTAAACAAATCCATCTTTCATATTACCAGTTATAATCCTTATTTTATTAAAACTAATTAATCACGTAGTTTCAATTGACCAGCAGTCTTCTTCAAAGAGTCATATATAAAATACATGATTACATAAATAGTTTATCATATAAAAAACAACTTTATATCTCTTTATAAAGTGACTCAATTGTTACATATCTTATTACCTATATACATATACATTTATACATACCACATATTCATCGAATAACCTGTCCATAAATATATTATGATCTATTTTTGACTTTTGCTGTAGTTTATGATATAAATGTATATATTTTGAAAATATCATATTTTTAAGGTATATATATTGCAAGGAAATCAAGTCATATATCACATGACCTAATTTTATAATCTTGTATTACAAATGTTATATCATGAATATGCCAATAGTTCTTAATAAGCTTTTTAGAATATCCCTATCCTCAGATGAGTCTATACTTAAACAATCCCAACATCAATCATAATCAATAATTTCAAACTGTTGTCAAGGCAACCCCCTTTTAGCAATAAAAATAATATTGAACATTAAAAGACTACAGCTAAAATAATCAAAATTGCCCATATTCACAACTCAACCAGACTAGCCAAAAATATAAACCCTAAAATACAACTAATGGTTTCAATGCTACAAGCAGCCTTCTCAAGTGTAAAGAATTATACTTTACACTTGGTAGAAATAACTTGATACTAAAAGGAAATATGCCTATGTGTTTGAAAAGGAAGGTTTTTAACAAATGGGTTTTACCAGTTCTTACTTATGGATCTGAGACTTGGACACTCAATAGAAGAGCAATACAGAGACTTCAGACCACTCAAAGAAGTATGGAGAGGTCTATGTTGGGAGTAACAAGAAGAGATCAAAAATGTAATGTGTGGATAAGAGAATAAACAGGTGTTACTGACCTCATTGAAAAAATTAAAAGATTGAAGTGGAGTTGGGCTGGACATATTGCTAGAAGAGATGATAATAGATGGACAATTGAAATTTTAAACTGGATTTCAAGAGATTGTAAAAGACCCAGAAAGAGACTACATGTGAGATGGATGGATGAAATAAGAAAATGTGCAGGGGTGATGTGGAGAAGAGAAGCTAAAGATCAGAGAAGATGGATTAAACTTGGAGAGACCTTCATTCTGCAGTGGATTGATAATGGTTGATATATATATATATATATATATATATATATATATATATATATATATATATATATATATATATATATATATATATATATATATATAATGCCCTTTTAAACAGGAAAGTCTATAAAATTTCATCACAAAGCATTAGTAACTATTTGTTTTTTTTTTCCAATATTTTTCTATAGATGCATACTGAAAAGATCCTGAAAGGACCTACTTAAATGCATTTTTATTTATCTACAAACTTTATACTTTATATACATATTATAACGGAAATGGTTATTTGGATGGTTGATTTTTATTATTTTTAATTCTATTATTTTATTTTATATTATTTATACCTATTTATTATACTTTAATTCTTTTTTCACAACTTTATTTATTCTTATTTGTTTACTATCAGTTTTGCTAACCGAAATATCCCGGCTTAGCCTCCAACTGTAATGGATATTGTTTATTTATTTATTTAACCAACGCCGTTACAATGCAAGCAGAGAGCTAATACAGATACAAATTTAACTTCATATCTATACCCTTGACCGAACCCTGAGGCAATACGTACATATTATCTTGGCATTATTTTTCTCAATCAAGAACCCTCAGCTGCTGAACAAAGCTAACTATTTCAAGAAATTTAACAAATGTCCAGCGCTTGCTATTTATTTTTTATAATTAGGAAATTCTCACAAACAAGCAGCACATGAATATCTTTTAAAATAAGCCTTCCCCTTTAATCACTAAATTACAGTTTCCCCCCTGTCGTAGCTTGGTGATAGGAGAATAAAGCAAGTACACGCACTTTACGAATAAATATGTTTAATAACACTCACTGTTATATAAAAAAAATTCATGATAACAATAATAAAAAAAACACACTTATATAATACACGGCTATAATAAAATATAAAAAAGCAGATCAAATATAAAGGTTATTTTGAAGTCCTATTGGGTAGAGTTCTAAATTTATCAAAATTGTTCCTTGTTTATTTATTTACGAATATTAAAAATTAAAATGCATGCATGCTTTTTACCTAGGTTTTCCTTGTAGTTGTCTCCATGGGTATTTCTTTCAAGTGCTCTTTACCGTCCAGTGGGAGATCATCCCTTTTTTTGTAGAGATGGTATGTCCTTCACTGTCGGCTGGATTGATTTTCTCTCTCAGTTTGTGGGGTTATTTTTCATTCCAGTTTTTTACTTCTTGTCGATTCTTTAGGTAGATTTTTAAATTGTCAGTCACAGAAGTGGTGGTCTCTCTAGCAGGTCAGGCATAGATCTTACATTGTGAGTCAGTGGTGAGACGGATTGAATACGAACCCACATCCCTTTAACGCCACTACCACGCACTTCTTTCATTTTCTTTGAACTGTTGCTTCCTCAAAATCTCTACTAGTAATGAACAGATAATAATTGTAATTCTCTTACTGTCTTTTTTTTGTTCATTGTTTTTGTAAATTTTTAATTAAGATTTAGATTTCCAACCAATTCTTATCATCATGTTTCTTTATTTAATTAGTGGCTGGAATGTAGGTTTTAATTAATTTAGCTGTAATTATAAGCTTTTCCTTGTTATACATTTTCTTTGTCCGAGGAATTTAATTAGTCCAACAGACTTTCACACCTACGGCCATATTGTTTTTATATTACATATTACATTTAATTTTTATTTAAAAGTTTACAATTCATTTTTCACATTTATGTTTATAATTCATTTTAACTTGTTACAATATAGTTTTTAACAAGAGAGGAAAAGATGCATTTCTTTATGCATCCCCTTCCCCTCTCCCACAATAAATAGAAATAACTTTCAAGCATTTGACTTACTCGTTTTTTTTTTTTAAAGAGAGAAAGAGATGCATTTCTTTATGCACCTCCTCCCCTTCTCTTACTATTACAAAAATCCAAAGTAATTTCGACATTTGAATTTCAACTTTTTCTTTTCCTTCTTTTTTAAAAAAATTAGTAGCTAATCCATTTCACCTTTATTACTTTCTAGTAGCTAATTTATCTAATTTTATTAATAAATATATACGTGTGACGACGACTTTACGTGGTCATCACATTACACTCTGCCCGTTTTTGAGAATTAAGATCGGGTCGAATCTTAGTCTGAGATGAGAGCTTATTTTAATTCTTTGCTTTCAACCCTTACTTCTGCTTTTATTACATATTTTTCCACTCTATCATGATGAGTGATGATGATGATAAGGATGACTGCAGAGAGACAGCTAGGTAAAACTACACAATTCTTTCTGATCGATTTTGGCTGATCAACCAATTTAATCTCTACGTATACGAGACTATGGCACGACTTAACTCTATCAAAAACATAAAAGAGTTTAAAGCGTGTGAACAGCAGGATATTTTTACTGCTTGTTCATCTTGCGGAAACAACAAATTCTTATTTATTTATTTATTTATTTTATTTATTTCGAGACACTAATTCTTATTATATAGAGACACTAATTCTTATTATATAATGAGTCCAGGATTCTTACTGGTGCTTCATTTAACAGGTTTTACCACCGAAAGCCATGTGAATCTACAGTTAGCGAAGAGATGGCTAAATCAAAGCTCAAAATACAACCCAAACATAATGCATACACACACACATATATGCCTCAATCTGCAACCTCATACACCTATCAGTGATATCTATCATTTAAGTATTATCACTATTGTTCATTTATTTTATTTTTATTAATTATTAACTGGCTCTTTAATGAGCCTAAATGATTCTTATTTCTATTTTTACTTTTATTTATTTGTTAATTATATCTGCATTTATAATTGACAGATTGTTATACGAATAAATTATTTACAGATTTCTTTTCCTTTTTTTTTTTTTTGTTATTACTATTATTTATATTTGTCTTGCTGTGCTTGACTGCACATAAATGCGCATTAAGTTTATCATTGATTTCACTCCGTGAACATTACTTTTTTTTTTGTTCATTATTGTAACTTTAATCATTTGTCGTGAGACGATTTGCCCCACCTGTCATATGTTTAAAAAAAAAACAATTAACTTTATTTCTCGTGATCCCATGATGTTATTGTTTGATCGAACCGACATTTCCGTCTGTTTATTTTCTTTAGGCTTAGTTTTTGTCTGGAGGCTTCTTATAATTCCTTTTTTCCATACATATATCCACTTGTGCTTGGAACTGGAGCAATGTTACAATGTCCTCTAGAGTCGGCTTGCTCATCCGGATAATTTAGATCTGAGCCTCTTCCGGTCTGTCTGGACATTTTAGCTCTTTCTGATCTATCAGGAAACGCCTGGTTTCCCTCCCAATAATTGCAATGAGGATTGTATTGCATTATTCCTATGTGTGGATCATTGGGCTGGGTTTAAATCCCCGATCCTCCGCCTTGTAATTAGGCCTAGTGCTGTTAAACGCATTCAGCAACTCGGCAACCTGCTCGACAGTCTTCCTTTCAGTGCCTATGAACATCTGTTCTACATTATGAGGAAAATTGTGCCTTGTTATTCGAATGATTTGTTGCTCCGACAAAGGATGGGCTGTTAGCACTCGTAACTTCGCCACTTGGTGACGGAAAAATGGGGTGAACGGCTACCCAGGCCTCCATTTGTATTGTGTTGTCCGATGTAAAATATTTTCCTGATGATCTTCACTCCAGTAGCTGGCAAGCAAGGCCTCCTTGTACTCCATAAACATATTTGGTTTGTTAAATAATGAATCCAACCAAGATTGTGCGGCACCTTGTATATGACTACACGCAATGGCGCTCATGGCCTCGTCACTTAGCTGGTTTACCGCAAAATACCTCTCTAGCCTGCCAAGATGCTCTACTGGGCTTTCCCCAACATAACCAGAGAAGACTCGAATTTTTAAAAACTGGTTCACTGTAGCAGGATTCATAGGGTTACTTCCACTGCCTACATACATGCATTCGCTCATGCCTCTCTGTTCTTTATTATTAGTCTTGGCTACTTCTGTCTTATTCTCCTTTTCCCCTATCTTTACTTCTATTTTCTCAACTGTTTCTGCTAACTGATTGATGCCTATCCTCATATTCTCTATGATTTTCTCATTTTCATCTGCTATAGTCTCTAATTTCTCATCTTGTTCCGTTTTCAAATTTTCTGCTTCTTGACCTAACGTTTCCAGCTTATTCTTCACATACTCCATCTCATCATTTACTTTCAACACAACTCAATGTTTTACTTTAACCCACTCTCCCATAAGGTGCTGCTCTATTTTCCCCAGTAGTTCCTCCTGGTGATTCAACTTTTCATCTGCAACTTTCACCTGGTATGAAGTCTGTTCACATTTTTCATTTACTTCTTCAACTTTTTGGCTAAAATTCTTATTTAGTCATTCATCCAACTCTTCTATCCTCCTACTATTTTTCTCATCCCTTTTCCTCATTTCCATAACCAACCATTGCTGGCCTTCCATTATTTTCATGAACATATCCATTATATTATAGCTTTCTATTTTATTTTTATCATCAACCATTGTCTCCATTCCCTTTCTAATTTCTATATCTCCTTCACTAACTATTTCTCCGGACGGTTCCATTTGTTCTTCAGAGGTTTTTTTTTTATTTTGCCCACTAGAGCGTCCATTTTTGTTTTTGATCTCATGTGCATAAAATCTATCTAACACACACACACACACTAATCACTTATATTTTATTCTACGGCTTTATTATTCTAACTCTCCTTATAGGATTATTTTACTTTACTGAATTTATATTCCCTGACCCTAGGTACATTTGTTCAACTCTCCTTGTCCCACTCACTAATCATCACTCACCCACGCCTGCCTTCAAGACCCCTCCGCAACTGTCTCCAATTTACAACCTAACTTCCCAAATTATATCACGTCTCTTTCTCTCCCTTTTCCCCTTTATTATTTTATTTTATTTCTTGCTTTTGTCTACCACCAAGCTATTTTTGATTTGTTTATTAATTATTGCATAAACTATTAATTTTGTTATATTCAAATTCAAATGGGCTGAACTTGTAAACGTGAAAATATCCCAGACTGGTCCCCAATTATAACGGAAATGGTTATTTGGATGGTTGATTTTTATTATTTTTAATTCTATTATTTTATTTTATATTATTTATACCTATTTATTATACTTTAATTCTTTTTTCACAACTTTATTTATTATTTGTTTACTATCATCAGTTTTGCTAACTGAAATATCCCAGCTTAGCCTCCAACTGTAATGGATATTGTTTATTTATTTATTTAACCAATGCCATTACAATGCAAGCAGAGAGCTAATACAGATACAAATTTAACTTCATATCTATACCCTTGACCGAACCCCAAGGCAATACGTACATATTATCTTGGCGTTATTTTTCTCAATCAAGAACCCGCAGCTGCTGAACAAAGCTAACTATTTCAAGAAATTTAACAAATGTCCAGCGCTTGCTATTTATTTTTTATAATTGGGAAATTTTCACAAACAAGCAGCACACAAATATCTTTTAAAATAAGCCTTCCCCTTTAATCACTAAATTACAGTTTCCCCTCTATCGTAGCTTGGTGATAGGAGAATAAAGCAAGTACACGCACTTTACGAATAAATATGTTTAATAACACTCACTGTTATATAAAAAAAATACATGATAACAATAATAAAAAAAACACACACTAATATAATACGTGGCTATAATAAAACATAAAAAAACAGATCAAATATAAAGGTTATTTTGAAGTCCTATTGGGTAGAGTTCTAAATTTATCAAAATTGTTCCTTGTTTATTTATTTACGAACATTAAAAATTAAAATGCATGCATGCTTTTTACCTAGGTTTTCCTTGTAGTTGTTTCTATGGGTATTTCTTTCGAGCGCTCTTTACCGTCCAGTGGGAGATCATCCCTTTTTTTTGTAGAGACGGTATGTCCTTCACTGTCGGCTGGATTGATTTTCTCTCTCAATTTGTGGGGTTATTTCTCGTTCCAGTTTTTTACTTCTTGTCGATTCTTTAGGTATATTTTTAAGTTGTCAGTCACAATTTCAAACTGTTGTGAAGGCAACCTTTTAACTACAAAGGTGGAACTTAAACAATCCAATATCAATAACAATCAACAATTTCAAACTGTTGTCAAGACAACCTTTTAACAACAAAGGTGGAAATCTCATCTTTATTAATGGTCCAATATATTTATGTAGACATTAAAGATTGCAACTTGATCACAGAGATTAAAATTATTAATACAAAGAACTTTAAGTAAATAGGTAAATATAAGCTGTTCTGAATGCAGTCTAATAAATAGTCAATTATAACATAACAAACTGCATTTACAATTTTCAAATTGCACCCAAAGTATTACTTAAATAATAATAAAGTTGTAATTATTTATTAAACATACCGGAAGTATATGTAAATACTTTTAAGACAGGCTTTAACCTAAATCATAGGAGCCTTGAAATTTATAACAGTCAAACAATATCTTTAACTGCCAATAGAGGGACCTCTCAAACCACAACACAAGATAGTGATTATTATAGATATAAGAGTGGCTGTCTTATCTTTAATCTAACTTTCCACTTATATAGGCCAGTCTGAAGAATCTTGATTTGGGAGCATGAAACTGTTCTTCTCGCCACTGTTTAAGTACAATATTTCCCTTTACAAATCAATCTTCATGGAATCTTGTGATTTACAATGAATTAATAATACGATCTTTATGCTGAAAATATATAAACTATTGTAAAGTTGTAATTATTTATTAAGCACACAGGAAGTATATGTAAATACTTTTAAGACAGGCTTTAATCTGAATTATATATGCCTTAAAATTTATAATAGTCAAACAATATCTTTAATTGCCGATAGAAGGACCTCTCAAACCGCAACACAAAATAGCAACTTTTATCAAGATGCTTCAGATTGACCTATATAAGTGGAAAATGAGGTTAAATATGGCCACTCATCTTTATAAAAGAGGGCCCTCTATCAGCAATTAAAGATATTTTTTGACTATTATAAATTTCAAGGTGCATATGATTCAGGTTAAAGCCTGTTTTAAAAATATTTAAGTAATAAGTGTAATAATGTTCAAGGCTAAATGGGTTTAATGAAGTTTACTTAAATTTTTTTCTCTATGGTCAAGTTGCAATCTTTAGTGTCTATATAAATATATTTGACCATTAGTAAAGGTAAATTATACCTTTGTTATTAAAAGGAGGTTGCCTTGACAGCAGTTGGAAATTTTTGATTGTTATTGACATTACGATTGTTTAAGTGATATCTGCTTTTAATGATTACTTACAAACCCATTTAGCTTTGAGAATTATTACACTTTATATATATATATATATATATATATATATTGTAATAAGGCAAAAATAACTGAATGATTTATTGTTTGCGAACATAAGGAGTTTAAGCACTGGAAGTGGCAGAGATGGGCTGGACCTCATGTTCTAGAATCTATCACTCTTCCACGGCAGTAAACCATAAAGGACATAATTAAAAATATTTAAAAATGGATTAAAATTTGTTTTATTAAATCTGGAATAATGCTGAGCAATTGAGTTCTAACAAAATCATCAGAGTTATTGTCTGGCTGCAGAATACATACTGTTTCATTATACAATAAATATGATATTATACAATGATAATAAAATTCTTCATATCTGGCCTACTAGCTTGTGTCTGTTGAGATGCAGTTTCATCATTTTCTGTTAATTATTTTGATAGTTTCTTTTACTGAAATAAAAGTAATAATAATTAATTATATTTGTCAAAATTTGGCATTATTATTAATGTTAATTATTGATAAATATTCTGTATAAAAATAAACTATACCCCCCACATATGATGAATCTATATGCTTGGATTGAAATTTTTAAAAAAAAAAATCTTGTTTTTCTTTTAAATTGTGGCCAGTTTGAAAGTTTGATGATGTCACAGGAGAGTGACTTCATTAAAGCTATATCATTAGAGGATAAAATGATAACATACATTAAAAAAGTACTATTTACTCAGTATATAATATTATCTTATATTTTGATTATAGAATTAAAATATGATTAATGTGCAGGTCTAATTTTCATTCAAAATCTTAACAAGACAATCATGTTTGGATAACATATCCAAAATAAAAATGAATTGCATTATTAGTAGCTATAAAATGCAAGTATCAATCAGTACAATACATAACTAGAGACATATACACATGCAGTAACAAAGTGCTTTAATAATAAATTTTACAATGAATACATCAGCTAAAGTATTCACTCAACTAATTTTAGATTAAACTTTTTTGTAAATTTTAATTTTACACATCGCAAAAAAATAATAGCCATTATAATTCTAAATTATTTGGGAGAGGGGAGGAGAGAGAAATAATTTTGTGCATTGTACATTTAATAATCAATCTTAAACGATCAAAGATTATTAAATATAAGTTTAAAATATTTTATGTTTGTTTCATTTTAAATCTTTAATCTCACAATTTGTTTGTGACATATTAATTTTTATTACAAATATAAAAAATGCATATTATTAACAAAGAAATACAAATTTCATTCAGTACAAAACAAAAATAAATTTTGGTCATATACAACATCAAACTGCATTAATATTAAATTTAAAATGCATTTTTTATAAACACTAAATTTTCTCATAGCAAAAATGTGGTCTTCATAATTATAAATTATTCTGGGTTTTTAGAAAAAATGATTTAATATATTAGGCACTTGATAATCAACTCTTGTTAAACATATGTTGAAAATATAATTTATTTTCTCCATTTTAAGTTAGTAATATCGTAATTTATTTTTAACATATTTAAAATAATTACAGTTTTTATTGCAAATATAACAAAATACAGTATTGATATTCAAAAAATAAAATTTTATTCAGTACAAAACTACAAATAAATTTTGGACATATGCAACAACAAAATGTATTAATATAAAATTTTAAAATATGTACATAATTAAAATATATTTACTCAATCAATTTTAGATTAAAAATTTTTTTAATATTAATTTTGCCCATGACTAAAGTGCAGTTACTATAATTCTAAATTATTTTGGTGAAAAAAAAAAAAAAATTGATTTCATCCATTATGCAGTTAATAATTAATTTGATGTGAATTGGAAGTTACTAAATAAATTTAAAATATCATTTATTTACTCAGTTTTATATCAATAATCTTATACTTTGTTTCTGACATATTCAAGTTATCCTACTGAAAATACAAAAAAATAAAATATTGGCAAAACGCCTAAAAAGATTAATTATTACATTTCTAAAATTACAATAATCCATTATATTTCTTTATCTAATTTTTATTCAATTTTAATTGCATTTCACTGGGGGGGGGGGATTAAATTCACAAATTGTTATTTTAAAAAAATAATAGTTTAAAAAATCAAATTTTTATTGATTACATAATCTTTTATATAAAATTTCTACTTTTACTCTTGTCTGATTAGTGAATATATTTTTGTCTGTAAGATTAACACTTGTCAAAATCTCAACCAATTAAAAAACCACATTATGAAGAATATTTTATGCAAATGAAGTAATTCTGCCATTAATAGTTTTTCCATAAGGTTGTCAATTTCACATATCAAATATAACAAGTGTATTTAAAAATTTTAATTTAGAGGTTTAATTTAATTACGAGAATTTTATTTAAAACAAATAGCAAATAAAAATTGTTAAAACAACCAATCAAACAAAAGTTTGGTCTTTGCAAAACCCAGGAACGATAGATAGCCTTTCAGGATAGCTAGGAAGTAATTTTGCCATTAATAGAATCTAATACAAAATTGATAGCCTTTGTACATTTGTCACATGTATTTATATAATATTAAAATGTTTTGCTTAATTTGCGTTAAATCTTAAAAAATTGTTAAAGCAATCAATTTTAAAAAACATGGTTTTTATAGGCCAGGTATATCTGGTATAAAAATAAAAAACTTTAATAATAGAATATGAAATGCACCAAAAATAAATTTTAAAAAATTTGCATTGTGCTGTATTAATTTTTTTTTTTACATGCTTTATTTTAGTTTAATAATTCATGAGTCAGAAGATACCATTTAGATACAAATGAAATCCGTGAGCATTCAATTGAGAAATTACCATTTTAAATATCAAAAACAAATTACATCTACTGAAGTGTTTTTATGCAAAATTTATTTACTCATAAATTAGTAGTATTTTTTTTATATTAATATGTTTATTTATTAGTTATAACTTTTTCCAATTTTAAGCTTTGTTTTTGTTGTTGGATTTTTATATATTTTTAATTTAAAAAATAAATTAAATTTTTTGCCACAAAAACTCATTATAATTGTTTATTTCTTATTTGAGATTGTTGAGGCTTGGGAATGGGAGGGGGACAATTGAACTCATTGTCTGGATTAATTCTGCATTACTTTTTACTATCATTTACATAGAGGAAATATAAAGAATATGCTGGTAAAAGAAAGTAAATTAATGTTATGTAAGAGGAAAAGAATATGGAGTATTTGAAGAATAGATTAGTTGAATAGCTTTATAGAAATGATGTTGAGGGAGGGGCTGTTGAGCACGGATTAGTGATAATCATCTCAAAGTAACCGTGCATGGTTTGGTGCAGTTGGTATAAAGTGTCTGATTTGGGATTGGAAGGTTCCGGGATCGAATCTGGTACTTTCAGTCCAGACACTCAAACTTTTTATGAACTTCTGAACAATAGAGTCATTGCCGTTTGTTTTTTTTTTAAATCTCAAAATAGGTGTTATGCAACTTTAACATTTCTTCTGTATTTTGTAATTTATTCTACAACTTTTATTATTATGGCGGTCATAAAGCCATTGTAATTCATTATCTGTATGAAATTTATTTTAATTTTTTTTTTTTTTGTAAATTACTACTGAATGGAGGGTAAAATACATAAAAAAAAAAAATCTTTTAAGATTACGGAATTTAAGGTAAAGTGATTATTATTTATTAAGAATGACAAAATAGATTAAATATTTGTTAAAGACAATATAAAAGAGTGGTAAACAGGCCCCAGGCTATGTTAAAATATTATTCTAGCCACCTGCGTCAATCAAAATAAAGAAATATCATAACTGGCAGTTTTCTGCAAGTTTTTATTAGCTCTTTTCTTACAGTAATTTTTAAAATGCACCAAATTAATTCTGAATAAAATTATTTTGATGCAATTTGAAAAGACTAGCACGCACACACATACTCATAAACATGTGTTACATAAGTAAAAAAGTAACAATTCTAATAAATTACGGTAAAAGTATCTTTTAAATAGGCCACTTCAGGAAAAGACTTAATCATCAATCTCTCTTAAAGCAACACTAAAGAAGACGGTACTCATTAAGCTTGCTAATTAGAGATGAAAATTACTGAGGGGCTTTTACATTTCAGTTTTGCCCTCTAGCTAGCTAGATACACATTTCAAATCAGCACTAGGTGCTTAACTTAGTTATCTAGGAGCTAATTGTCTGAAAAAATAATTCTAAACCTGATTAAAATCTGGTTTTGACCACAGGTTTAAATCCAGATTATAAGCCTAATAAAAAGATGTGTTATATTTGCACATATTATGACATTATTTTTAAATATTCAATAATATTGTCAGGTAATAGCAAATTAACCCTTCAGTAAGTATCATTTATCCAAATTGTCTGACAATTTTATTTTTCGAGTTATTAAATGTTGCTTTAAGTTAAAAACTTATTTCTGTAAACATTTTAAGCACATGGCTTACTGTGTATATACATATAGATAATATAAAATGCTATAGAAAAGACTTAATTAAGGTTAACTACTCGAGAGCCATGCTTGACAAACAAATAAGAATATTTAATAATGCACATATATCTAATGATATATCTAAGTCATGGCTCGACATGTCATACAACCCTAACATATATTCAAAGATAATATCTATTTTGCACACAGACTTTAATATTAGCTTCAGATGTTCTCTGTCACTAAATAGACATCAATAATTCTAAGGATGAAATTGATCATGAAGACAAGGCTCAGTTTGTTTACATCCTGGATTGCAAGTTTTACTATGGCTGA
Organism: Epiperipatus broadwayi; assembly: GCA_028023455.1. NCBI lineage: Eukaryota > Metazoa > Onychophora > Udeonychophora > Euonychophora > Peripatidae > Epiperipatus > Epiperipatus broadwayi. Next base: position 3,766,108 of record JAQFVV010012454.1, read on the forward strand.
AACTACAGAGAAACCTGTGTTAACCTAAAATCTATAATAACCCAGCGTGTTTATCTCTATAATAGAGCCAAGTCCAGAAATGCTTATAATTCAATATTTATTGACCCTGAAAATAATACTGGTCATTCCTTCAAACCTGCTAAATCATCTTAGCAATATAAAATTGCTAAATCATCTGTCTTGAAATAATAACAAAAAATGGAAAATAAAATAAAAGAAGCTGGGCATATTATCAAATCCCAAAACTCTATAAATGCTGGAACAAATAGCATTCCTCTTAGTACACACTTGTCACTTAATACGACAACACAGCCTGAAACTTTTTGCATGCAAATATGCAAATTTATAATAATTAGTGTCCAGTTTGATTTACATTTTACACACGGATACTGCTAATATTTTGTTAAATTTTATTTCTTGGTCATGCTTTGACAAAGATATACCGTATCAAAAGCCTAGCTTAGCAAATAATAAAGATTTAGATTTAAATTTATTACCATATTTTTTCTTATATATATAAGCATAAGAAACCAGTCAACCATTAGACAGTTCCAATATAGATAACAATCAACAATCTCAAACTATTGTCATGGCAACTTCTTTTAACAATATATATATATAAGTGTGTGTGTGTGTATAAAATAAATAATTCCAGTGCAAAATACTAGCTGAAATTAAATATCAAATCATTATCCAAATGTTAAGAAATTTCAGCTGCATTCTCTGTGAATACTTATAAAAGTCCAACTCTCGAACAGTCAGTCCAAAAAAAGGTATCTCTTTCAACTATAAACTGCAATAAGTTCATATTTTCAATATTTAACAATATGGCAGCTTCCAGTTCAAAGACGTATATTTTTGGATTGGATATTTGAGAATCAGACTTTTATATAGGTATTTACAGAGGGGGTAGCTGAGATTTGTTCACATTTGGAGAGTGATTTATATACATATACAAAATTTAAAATACAAACAAAATTACTTGTATGTAAAATTGCTATCTTTCAGTGTTCAACCAGATAACTGGTTTTTATCAGAAAGAAATACAGTAAAATAATGATGTTCAAAAATTATAAGTCATATGCAACATATTTAAGAAAAAAAATCCTATTGGTTAAAACATATATGAGTGCATATATACAAGAGATCACAGTACCTGCTACGTTTTGTTTCAGGCCTGACTCATGTACATCAACTATAATAGTTCTCATTATGTTGATAAGCTTTAAGCCCAATAGAATACATCATATATCTTTAATCAGCTGCAATGTATATTCCTTTTTCACTTGCACACACATTTAACATCTGCTTTTTCAGATGTATAGTATGTATATATAAATCAAGATTATAATATAAACAAAATTAAAAAATAATAATATAATTATCAGTAATAAATTGAAGGAGCATATTTATATACACAATGTCTGTTCAATCAGTCATACTCACTCAAAAAATAAAAAAAATAAGAGCTTACTATATTATAAAGATATATGTTTTAAAAAATAAAATAAATAGTGGAGGGTTGGCTTTTATTGCAATTAAATACATTTGGGATATCCTTTTTTAGGAATTTCTTTTTCTTTAAAAAATACTACAGCAATCTCATTATCAAACAGACAACAGCCTCTCTAGTGGTTTTGATGTCATTAAGTTTGCATCGACTTTGAGTCTATGCAGTCACCCTAAATTTCCAATTCCCATTTCAAATTTTAGGTTAAACTTTTCACATCTTAAGCTTTATGATGCAATTTATAGATATTTTACAATTCTTTAATTTTTCTGTTACTGCTACATTACTAACTTTCATTTTATTGTTTGAGAAAGATATGTTATAAATTTTGTTAAATTTTACAAAAAATATATTCTTACACAAATTATTGTAGCACATCAAAATTTGGAAAGAATAAAAAATGGGAATCATAAAACATATATATAATATTTCTATAGTATAATTTTCACCTACACCAATTTCATGAAGGCAGAGACTGATTTCTATCCATTTCTAACATCTTGTGAAGTGGTGTAATCATAATCATATGATCAAACATGTGGAAAAGATGCATAATTTCCAAGATGCATATTTTGTGCTGAATCAGCACTCATTAGTTGACCAAGATTATAATCTCTTACATGTATTTTTATCATTGTTCAGTATATACAGATAGTAAACAGGCAAAAACTCTCTGTATAGTAGTGCCACCTTGTGCTAACCAGAGTAATCAATGGATTCCAGAAAGCTTATGCATAAAATTCCTATCTAGTGCCTACTCATCCAATATCTCCAGACTAGTTTCTGGCTTGTGGCCTTCATGAGATGGTGATCATGTGATATATACAGATAGCCAATTACTGCAGTTAAGTTGATGTGTCAAACTTACTAATCTCACAACTTGGAAACAAACTACTTAATGGAAGTAAATTAATAATTTTTATTAGTCATTTATTAGACTAGAGATTATCTACTTAATAATAATACCATCTTTACACAAGATAGGAATTGATTTCCATCTGCTTATAATACCTTGTGGAGGGATGTAATAAACATATGACCAAAGACATCTGAAAAAGATGTATGATTCCCAAGATGCACATATTGTGCTGAATCAGCACTCATCAGTTGGTTCAGAGCATAATTTCTTACACATGTCTTTATTATTGTTCAGTATATATAGATAGTCAATTACTACAGTTTAATCGGTGTGTCACAACTTTGACACAAACCACTTGAAGGAAAGTGAATAATCTTTAGTTTAATGAATGACTAATAAAAATTATTAATAAAATGTATATGTTTCAATGAAACTTGAATAAATAATTCTAATAAATATGATCATATATAGCACTACATGTTGAAAAAATGGCCACCACTGTTTTGTAAAATGTATTAAATTTATTAATTTTATTGTTGGTAATTTTTTTGTTTATTTACATTTTTTGATTGTTTGCTTACATTCTTTTGGATAGCATATAGAGAATTTACTATAACATCTCTGTGAATAAATAACACTCTGTATATTTAGCAGGGATTAAAAATGGAATAGATCATGTATTCCTTAAGCTTTGATATTTATAAGCATATTTTTGCCAATGTTGATGAAAATTCAAACCAGAATTAACATAACAGCCAAATAAAAATATTGCCTTAAAAATCATTAAATTGATAGACAATTATAGAAGGATATAGACAGAATATAACTTAATAATCTTCTTTATAATAATCAGGCAGAAGTTAATAATTGTAAATAACCCTGAGGATGTGATTGTCTACCCTTAACTGCATATAGATTAGACTATACTAATTTTATACTTACAATTATTAACTTTTGTTTGATTATTATTCTGGCTATCTTCTGTAATTGCACTGGTTGACACTACTGTATGGGGAGTTTGCGACTGTTTTAACAGCTTGTGTAAGGATAGGAAATGGTGATCATGTAGTGAACATTTTTTAGTGATTTTATACTAATCCTGCCAATAGAATTATGAAGATTATGGTTTTTAAGAAAGCAAAGACACCAAAATGTATAGACACTGAACTAGATTCGTATCTACAGGTGAATTGGTTTGGATTGCAAACACTATTGCCATTTCATTTTGGGATCATAGTTTTATAGTTGACTAAATAGGTAAAATGTGTTTGTTGGAGGATTGCATTAGATCTTAAGATTTAGGTACTGTGCTCACAGATTCAAAACTTGACACTGATGAAAGCTATGAGCTAAAAACTAATCTGGAGATATTGAATGAGTAATCCCTAGATAAGGATTTTATGCACAAACATTCTTGTATCCATAGATTATTAATGCTTGCATTGGATAACACTTCTGTATGGAGTTTGCTGCTGTTATTATAATTATTAATATCATATTTTATCTGGCTGCCATATTAATTTTATTCTGATTTTTAGCAAAGGTAATCTTATAAACATCAAAAGCTTAAAGAATAAAATGGCTCCATTCTATTCATTTTCTTCCTAAATATACAGAGTGCTATTGATTGTGGGAGAGTAGTTGATCTCCTTAATTATATATTATTATGTACATTGAGATAAATTGGTATTAAGACATACTATGTAGTGTGTGTATAGGACAGTTTAAAAGGTAGAAATGAGCAGAGACAAAATTTACATATATAATTATTTAAAATAATGTCTGGAGTAATTAAAATATTGATTAAATAATAATATTTTTTATGTTTTTGAAATACTATGAGTTTTTTAAAATATAAAACAGTTTCCAATACAAATATTTTAATTTATTTCTGATTTTGATAAAAATTTAAAACTTTAATGTAATAAAAAAAGATTTTTTGGTCTAAAATAAGTCTGTTTTAATATACATATAATTAAAAAGTCTAATTGATTTTTATTTAGAGAATTAAGAAAGAATTATTTAATTAATATGTATTGGCAAAAGAAATTAAAAAACAGAAAGATAACTTAATTTTTTTTTATTAATCAACAAGAAAAATATTTACTGATATATCATTGTATCTAGTATAAATAGAATCCATTTTAATTGATATTGGAGAGTTTATAGAAAATCAGCCTCAGAGGAAATACAATTGCTACTTTTCTTCGTGTTGGTCAAGTTTGAATTCCCTAAGAATTAAAGTTGGATAACTTCTGAATGATTTCATAGTCCAATATGGATTTAGTAGATATTATTTGCCCTGCTAAAGTTTAGAAATTATAGAAGCTGAACCAAATTGAAGATCATCGCTATTTATGTATGTGCTACCCATGACTTGTGATATTGGCAATTTATTTAAAAGCCAGCCTTTTGATCTTGAGATTCCAGTGCTATACAATTTATTCATATTAAATTACTAATATACTGATTAATGTGTAGTATCTAAATTAATATTGATATAATAATAATATTAACTTCAGTGGCAACAAAAATCTATTTTGGTTTACTGTGCAAAAAAATCTGCATTATATTAATTTAAACAACTTTTAAATAATGAATAAATTAGTCAATTAATGAGAAAAAATATTCACCAATAATTAAAAAGCAACTGACTGACTAGTGAAAGCTGTCAACAGTGGATATAAACTCTAGGAATATTTTTCTTTGAATTTTATTACATCATTCATAAGAGGTTTTTTTTTAATTATATTGATATTTTTATAATTCAATTGCAAAAATAATTCAGTTAATAGATTAAAGAAAATTTAAAATTAATGATTGCAATCTTATTTTATACCAGAATGTGTGTGTGCTTATTATTTATGTTTATCCTTTAATTACTTATATTTGTTAAAGTATAATATCTGGAATATTTTATATTATAGTACTTGCACATATATGTGTGAGTGTTATGTAAACTATTTACTTATAAATTGCTCTAAATTTTATCTATTAAAATATTTTCAGATAGATGTAAATAATGAAGGTCAGAATAATCTATTTAGATTATAACTACTTATCATATCGTTCACTTTTTCATTTTATTATTTTTACTTCTAATTAATCGATAAATTTATCAAGCATTATTTCAAGTTATTCCAGTGAAGGTATGTAATACTAATATAGTTTTAAGCCATGTATTTTTTTTTGTTCACAGTTGGTCCTTGTGATTTGGGCTGAATAGTGTGTGGACATCTATATGTTTCTCTGTAGAATTATTTAATGGTTCTAAATAATGAAGGTCATCTTTAAAAAGTCCATTACTGTATGTTATGTGTTTTATGATGATGGTGGTTAGTACACTCATGGCAACCTGATGACTCTGAGCATTTATAATGATTATCATTAATTATGATGAACCTGGCAGTTTTTGATATATGTTTAATATTATATAGTTGTCTTATCACTTAAGTTCATACTTGCAGTAAGAAATAATGATGATAACCCTTTTGTAATCCTATGCCCAAGTTTGGTATTGGCATGATAATGATAAATTTAAGATGCTATATTATTCATCTTTTAAATGTAGTCACAAAGAATGACTGTGGAATAATGATTAAATTGATGCTGCTACTCTGTTTATAACTTAAATTAGGTTTCAGTTCTGATTCTATGTTTACTTATTATGTTTGTATTCATTTACTAATGTTTACTTGCATCATTCCTTCAATATCCTTTTTTTCCATACTGTTAGCATAAATAGCTTGTGGTAAATCCATTACTATCTCTATAGCCTGGATTTGGGGGCAAATAAATTTTAAATTTTATTGACAAGTTTAGAATTTTTTTACATGGTTATTCTATAACAAAAGCTAACCATTCAAAATTGAACAAAAAATAGGTAATAACCTATTCTTAGCTAGAGATAAAAATTTAAAAATCACTAAAATCTTCATTAACCAGAAATTGCTAAGTTGTATCCAAATATGTTGGTATTATCTAATTGCTTATTAAAAATATTATGTCAAGCATTGGTGGTCGAGACGTCAGCGACAGCTGCTTTACAAACAGTTGTCCTGGGATAGCAGGTTCTATTGCTGGCTGAGGCTATGGCACATGAGAAATGTATATATATTTATTCTGGTGGTAGTAATTTGTCAGTTTATTTAAGTATTTATTCGAAGTATACCATAAATTTTATGAATAAATATATATATAGAAAGGATTTCATGCTATAATATCTAATGCATCTGTCTGTTATGATTGTAATCTGGAGTTTGAATATGGGTACTTGAAATTTATTTAGATATTTAAGAATTGCTAAGCTTATAATTTTTATACGTAATTGCCCGATAGCTATTCCAATCATCTATCGACACCAATAATAGCTAGAGATTAAAATAAATCCATCATCGCTTGAGTAATCTAATTAGCATTTTTCCCCCTAGTTTTCATTTAGAGAACATTTTTGTTTTGCTACAGATATTTAAAGATTAATTTATTTATTTTTACTTATGCAATATCAAGATATTTAGAGTGATGTAGATAAAATTTAATCTATGTAAATAGAAAACTATCTGTGCATCTGATAATATAATCATGCTATTAAGGTATAATCATTATAAATTGATACAATCACTAAAAGATTACAACCACTAGAACAATGATATGATATTTTCTTACAATAGTAAATTATATTTGTTACCTCCAGAATTTATCAGATAAACTTATTAACTGAAACACAGGCTTATTATATACCTGTGTCTATATATGTAAAATAGGGTATATGAGCACAGACTTTCAGATGACCCATCACTCTCCACTCTATCTAATAACACTGATACACTCAAGCACATATATGCTGAAAGATAAATAATCACCAATATTCGTATTTCATGCTAAACCAGCAATCATCAGTTGGTCCAGATTATCATCTCCCACACATATATACTATAAGTGCTCAGATATATATTAAGATAGACAATCTTTATACTTTAATAGATAGGCTCCAATCTACTACACCCTCCAACTGTTCAACCATCCATCCAATTGAAAAGCTGATGATGGAATGCTCGAAGGCCACCCTGAGGCTGAGATTCTTGTCACACCCATGTTGACCCAAGGTCAATCTGAACCCCACATGTACAGGACATAATCCATTAAATACATATGCAAGGATGGGCAGACATCTCTACAATGTAATAACTGAAACACAGGCTTAATATATACCATGTGTCTATATATGTAATATAGGGTATATGAGCACAGACTTTCAGATGACCCATCACTCTCCACTCTATCTAATAATACTGATACACTCAAGCACATATATTCTGAGTCTTCCCATCCTTGCATAAGTATTAAATGGATTTGGTCCTGTACATGTGAGGTTCAGATTGACCTTAGGTAAACATGGGTGTGACAAGAATCTCGGCCTCAGGGTGGCCTTCGAGCATTCAATCATCAGATTTTCAATTGGATGGACGGTTGAACAGTTGGAGGGTGTAGTAGATTGGAGCCTGTTCATTAAAGTATGAAGATTGTCTATCTTAATATATATCTGAGCACTTATAGTATATATGTGTGGGAGATGATAATCTGGACCAACTGATGATTGCTGGTTTAGCATGAAATACATATATTGGTCATTATTTATCTTTTCAGCATATATGTGCTTGAGTGTATCAGTGTTATTAGATGTAGTGGAGAGTGATGGGTCATCTGAAAGTCTGTGCTCATATACCCTAT